>CM038681.1:472120045-472357189 GCA_021605205.1 Aegilops longissima
AAGCCCACAGAGTACGTAAGCAGGCCGAAGAGTCTCGGGCTGCCCACGAGGGTGGGGCGCCCACCCCTAGGGCGCCCCTGCCTCGTGAACAGCCTGGAGACCCCCCTGACGTGAAATCAACGCAAAACTCTTCTATATATACCCAAACTTCCAGAAAGAAACCTAGATCGGAAGTTCCGCCACCGCAAGCCTCTGTAGCCACAAGAAGTCAATCTAGGCCCTCTCCGGCACCCTACCGGAGGGGGCCATCATCACCGGTGGTCATGGAGGAGTATCCCGGAGGGGCCATCATCATCATGAAGGCCAAGGACCAGAGGGTGGAGGCCATGGAGGAGGAAGCATAAGGGGGAGAACCTCTCCTCCTCTCTTCCGGTGGCGCCGGAGTGCCATTGGGAGGGGAATCATCACCACGGTGATCGTCTTCATCAACATCACCATCATCATCACCATCCTCATCTCTTTTACGCGGTCCACTCTCCCGCACCCCGCTGTAATCCCTACTTGAACATGGTGCTTTACGCACATATTATGATCCAATAATGTGTTGCCATCCTATGATGTTTTGAGTAGATATGTTTTGTCTTTGGGTTGATTGATGATCTAGATTGGTATGAGTTGTATGTTTTTCTTTGGTGCTGTCCTATGGTGCCCTCCGTGTCGCGCAAGCGTGAGGGATTCCCGCTATAGGGTGTTGCAATACGTTCATGATTCGCTTATAGTGGGTTGGTGAGTGACTGAAACACAAACCCGAGTAAGAGGGATTGTCGCGTATGGGAATAAAGAGGACTTGATGCTTTAATGCTATGGTTTTGTTTTACCTTAATGATCTTTAGTAGTTGCGGATGCTTGCTAGAGTTCCAATCATAAATGCATATGATCCAAGTAGAGAAAGTATGCTAGCTTATGCCTCTCCCTCATATGAAACTGCAATAGTGATTACGGTCTTGTTAACAATTGCCTAGGACAATTCCTTTTACCGATCCACCATTATTCCACACTCGCTATTTATAATATTTAGTAATATATTCTAACTTTATGATAACAGCACCTACTTTTATATTTTAGCTCTCTGATACCATGCAAAGTTATCCTCTTCATACCCACAATGTAGTTTTATTTCTCGTTTCTAGTTGGAAGCAAACGTTCGGTGTACGTAGAGTCGTATCAGTGGTAGATAGGGCTTGAGAGAATATTGATCTTACCTTTAGCTCCTTGTGGGTTCGACACTCCATACTTATCACTTCCGCCTTTGGAAATTGCTACGATGATTCACTGCACTTGGGGATTATCAAGCTCTTTTCTGGCGCCGTTGCCGGGGAGCAATAGCATGGGGTTGATATTCTCGTGTGTGCTTGTTTGCTTTCTTCACTAAGTAGATTTCGTTTTTCCTTTTTGTTTCTGTTTAGCTGTGGGTGAAACATACAAAAAAGAATTAAAAATGAAAATACAGAAAAAATTACTTGCCTTTCATGCCTAAAAAGTTTTTCAAAAAGAAAAGCGATTGGAAAGGTATGCATTGAAGAAGTGAGGGTCGACCTTGAGCACTTGTGTTCATGCTCGCCGAAACAATGTAGATTTTTCATGGAATTTTATCTGTAAATAATTATCCCCTTGTATATATTTATTGTATTATAAAGATAATGTGCCAAGCTTTGGTTTTAGGATGATTAGATTGCTTGTTTACTATGTGCAGAACAAAACCAGAAACTTTGGCTGTAGTGCGTGAATTTACATTTTTTTACTGGAAAGTCAAATGGGTCTGAAACTTTTTGCAAATTACTTCTGTACAAATTTTTCAAATTTTAAAATTTAGTTCATAATTTTAGGAGTTGCAGAAGTTTACCAAACTTCCAGATTACTACAGACTATTCTGTTTTTAACAGATTCTGTTTTGCGTGTGTTGTTTGCCTATTTCGATGAATCTATGGCTAGTATCGGAGGGTATGAACCATAGAGAAGTTGGAATACAGTAGCCTTAACACCAATATAAATAAAGAATGAGTTAATTACAGTACCTAAAGGTAGTGATTTGCTTTATTACACTAACGGATCTCACAAGTTTTTGTTAAAGTTTTGTGTGGATGAAGTGTCCGAAGGTCGAGGAGCTATCAATATGAGAAGAATAAAGAGAGGCAATAGTTCAAGCTTGGGGATGCCCATGGCACCCAGAGTAAATATTTCAAAGGATACTCAAGCATCTAAGCTTAGGGATGCCCCGGTTGGCATCCCATCTTTCTTCTTCAACAATTATCGGTATACCTCGGTTTTTGTTTTGTTCACATGATTTGTGTCCTTTGTGTTTTTTTTTCCTTTAAGAACCATGATAGCATGAGATAGCCCTTCATTAATTTATAGAATACTTCATTTTCTTCACTTAAATCTTTTAAGTATGATTTTATAGAATTGCTCTTTGTGCTTCACTTAAATCTTTTGAGTATGGTTTTATAGAATGCTTCATGTGCTTCACTTATATATTTTGAGCTTGGATATTGGTTAGTCTATATTAATTGTAGAATGCTCCATGAATTTCACTTATATATTTTGGAGTATGAATAATACTATCATTTAAAGTGGGTTTGGAAGAGTGTCAACTTTAGGAATTAGTGATCCCACTATTTTGGAAGTGTTGAATCTTAGTGTGATATTTATGAAAGTGGATTTGGAAGAGTGTCAACTTTAGCTAGTAATGATTCCACTATTTCGGAAGAGGTTCCAACTAAGTATGAGAACAAAGTTACTATCCATGATGCTACTGAAAATTATTATGAGGGAGGAATACATGCTTGTAGGAGTTGCAATAGTTTCCTCTCTATGTGCTTAAAGTTTTGAAGTTATACTTGTTTTGCCTTCCTATGCTAGTTGATTCTTGTTCCCATAAGTTGTGTGCTCACAAAATCCCTAGGCATAGTAAGTAGGTTATATTTAAATGTGCTAGTCATATTCTTCAAGATGCTCTCTTTGTGCTTCAATTCCTATCTTTTATGTGAGCATCATTGAAATCTTCATGCCTAGCTAAAAGGCATTAAAGAAAAGCGCTTGTTGGGAGACAACCCAATATTTACCCTTACTGTTTTTGTGTGTTTACATGATTAAGCTACTGTAGTAATCATGTTTTATAGCTTTTGTTTAAATAAAGTGCCAATTAAGACCTTTGGGAAGACTTGGGTGAAAGTTAATGTGATCTTGCTGTAAAAAACAGAAACTTTGCGCTCACGAGAATAGATGTACTTTTTTTACAGAAGAGTGCTTTTGAGTTGATTCTTTTTGAAGAAGATTAATAGAAAAATTCCTCACGTCCACCAATTTATTTCATAATTTTTGGAGTAGCAGAAGTATGGTTATTGTTCAGATCATTACAGATTGTTCTGTTTCTGACAGATTCTGTTTTCATTGCATAGTTTGCTTGTTTTCTAGTTTCTATGGCTTATATTCCTCAATATAAATTGTAGAAATGATATGGTACAGTGGGCATTGTGTGAGAACAATTATGAACCTTGTCTTTGACAGTACCAAAGTGAATGGTTTGCTCTTTATCATACTAACCTATCTCACGAAGTTTGGTTAAGTTTTGTGTGATTGAAGTTTTCAAGTTTTGGGTGAGATATCGATATGAGGAGAATAAGGAGTGGAAAGACCCTAAGCTTGGGGATGCCCAAGGCACTCCAAGGCAATATTCAAGGAAGACTCAAGTACATAAGCTCGGGGATGCCCCGGAAGGCATCCCCTCTTTCGTCTTCAAAACTATTGGTATACCTTACTCAGAGCTATATTTTTATTCGTCACATGATATGTGTTTTGCTTGGAGCGTATTTTCAATTTTACTTGCTGTTTGAATAAAATCATTGGATCTAAAATACTTAATGAAAAAGAATCCTCCCATGGCTAGTTAATTATTTGACTACTCAGTGTTCTTCACTCATATCTTTTGGAGTAGTTTGTCATTTGCTCATGTGCTTCATGTATATCCTATGAGTAAATGGTTGAATAAATTGAATGTCATAAATCTGAATTTATATATGTTTCATATGCTTATAACATGGGGAGTAATGACTTCACACATAATAAGTATAGGTAGTAAACTTATTGAAAGTTAGCAAACGTATAATTGGTCACTTGAACAATTCATGAAAGAATATTGAAGGAAGAGAGGTTTCACATATAAATATACTATTTTGGACATCTTTTATGATTGGGAGCACTCATTAAAATATGACATACTAAAAGAGTTGAAGTTGGACAAGGAAGACAACGTAATGGGTTATGTTTTCTTATATCTGAAATAAAGTATATTGTCATGGATCATCCAACATGTTGAGCTTGCCTTTCCCCCTCATGCTAGCCAAATTCTTTGCACCAAGTAGAGATACTACTTGTGCTTCCCAAAACCCTTAAACCAGTTTTGCCATGGGAGTCCACCATATCTACCTATGGATTGAGTAAGATCCTTCAAGTAAGTCGTCATCGGTGCAAGCAATAAAAATTGCTCCCTAAATATGTATAATTGATAGGTGTGGAGGAAATAAGCTTTGTATGATCTTGTGATGTGGAATAAATAAAAGTGACGGACTGCATAATAAAGGTTCATATCACAAGGGGTAATATAAAGTGACGTTCTTTCGCATTAAGATTTTGTGCATCCAACCCTGAAAGCGCATGGCAACCTCTGCTTCCCTCTGCGAAGGGCCTATCTTTTATTATTATCTTCTACCTTATGCAAGAGTCATGGTGATATTCACCTTTTCTTTTTACATTTTATCCTGTGGCAAGCACAGGGTGTTGGAAAGATCCTGATATATATATATATATATATATATATATATATATATATATATATATATATATATAATTGGATGTAAGTTAGCATGAGCTATTATTGTTGGCATTACCCTTGAGGTAAAAGGTTGGGAGGCGAAACTATAAGCCCCTATCTTTCTCTGTGTCCGATTAAAACTCTATAACCACAAGTATTGCGTGAGTGTTAGCAATTGTGAAAGACTAAATGATAGTTGAATATGTAGAGTTTGCTAAATCAAAGCTCTGACATAGACTCTTCCTGAAAATAAAATGAATTGCAATTGTTTGATGACTGAGAATATTGTTTGTTAGTTTTCAAGAAAGTTTATAATCTATACTTTAACATGTGATTAGCTTGTTACTTTATCATGAGAAGTTTAATGAGATGAGCTACTGTTATGACATGTAATGATGCTAGGAAAAGTGATTGGAATTATCATTGATCAAACTTAAGCACTTGCTAGCATTCACACTTCATAAATTATTTCTTTTATCATTTACCTACTCGAGGACGAGCAGGAATTAAGCTTGGGGATGCTGATCGTCTCCAACGTATCTATAATTTATGAAGTATTCATGCTATTATACTATCCTTCTAGGATGTTTTATATGCATTTATATGATATTTTATATGATTTTGGGACTAACCTATTAACCTAGAGCCCAAAGCCAGTTTCATTTTCTCCTTGTTTTAGAGTATCGCAGAAAAGGAAAACTAAATGGAGTCCAATTGACGTGCCACTTGACGGAGATCATTTTTGGACCAGAAGAAGCCCACAGAGTACTGTAGCAGGCGGAAGAGTCTCGGGCTGCCCACGAGGTGGGGGCGCGCCACCCCTAGGCGCGCCCCTGCCTCATGAACAGCCCGGAGACCCCCGACGTGAAATCAACGCAAGACTCTTCTATATATACCCAAACTTCCAGAAATAAACCTAGATTAGAAGTTCCGCCGCTGCAAGCCTCTGTAGCCACAAGAAGTCAATCTAGGCCCTCTCCGGCACCCTGCCGGAGGGGGCCATCATCACCGGTGGCCATGGAGGAGTATCCCCGAGGGGCCATCATCATCATGAAGGCCAAGGACCAGAGGGTGGAGGCCATGGAGGAGGAAGCACAAGGGGGAGAACCTCTCCTCCTCTCTTCCGGTGGCGCCAGAGTGCCATCGAGAGGGGAATCATCACCACGGTGATCGTCTTCATCAACATCACCATCATCATCACCATCCTCATCTCTTTTATGCGGTCCACTCTCCCGCACCCTGCTGTAATCCCTACTTGAACATGGTGCTTTATGCACATATTATGATCCAATGATGTGTTGCCATCCTATGATGTTTTGAGTAGATATCTTTTGTCTTTGGGTTGATTGATGATCTAGATTGGTATGAGTTGTATGTTTTACTTTGTTGTTGTCCTATGGTGCCCTCCGTGTCGCGCAAGCGTGAGGGATTCCCGCTGTAGGGTGTTGCAATACGTTCATGATTCGCTTATAGTGGGTTGGTGAGTGACTGAAACACAAACCCGAGTAAGAGGGATTGTTGCGTATGGGAATAAAGAGGACTTGATGCTTTAATGCTATGGTTGGGTTTTACCTTAATGATCTTTAGTAGTTGCGGATGCTTGCTAGAGTTCCAATCATAAGTGCATATGATCCAAGTAGAGAAAGTATGCTAGCTTATGCCTCTCCCTCATATGAAACTGCAATAGTGATTACCGGTCTTGTTAACAATTGCCTAGGACAATTCCGCACACCGATCCACCATTATTCCACACTCGCTATTTATAATATTTAGTAATATATTCTAACTTTATGATAACAGAACCTACTTTTATATTTTAGCTCTCTGATACCATGCAAAGTTATCCTCTTCATACCCACAACGTAGTTTTATTTCTCGTTTCTAGTTGGGAGCAAACGTTCGGTGTACGTAGAGTCGTATCAGTGGCAGATAGGGCTTGAGAGAATATTGATCTTACCTTTAGCTCCTTGTGGGTTCGACACTCCATACTTATCACTTCCACCTTTGGAAATGGCTACGATGATTCCCTGCACTTGGGGATTATCAGTAGTCTTACGTCTTCAAGATCCGACCGATCCTAGTACCGGAAGTACGGCACCTCCACGAGCTACACACGTTCAGCTCGGTGACGTCCCACGAACTCTTGATCCAGCTGAGTATCGAGGGAGAGCTTCGGCAGCACGACAACGTGATGACGGTGATGATGAAGTTACCGGCGCAGGGCTTCGCCTAAGCACTCGACGATATGACCGAGGCGGATTATGGTGGAGGGGGGCACCGCACATGGCTAAGACAGTTGTCTGTTCTGTGTTCTAGGGTCCCCCCTCCCATATATAAAGGAGCAAGGGGGAGGCCGGCCGGCCCTATGGCGCGCCAAGGAGGGGAGGAATCCTCCTCCGAGTAGGAGTAGGATTCCTCCTTTCCTAGTCCTACTAGGTGGGGGAAGGAAGGAGTTGGAGAGGGGAAGGAAAAGGGGGGGCGCCACCCCCCTCCTAGTCCAATTGAGACTCAAGGGGGAGGGGGCGCGCGGCCTGCGCTGGCAGCCCCTCTCTCTCCACTAATTCCCATCTAGGCCCACTAGTTCCCGGGGGGGGGGGGGTTCCGGTAACCCTCCGGCACTTCGGTTTTCTCCGAAATCATCCGGAACACTTCCGGTGTCCAAATATAGCCTTCCAATATATCAATCCATATGTCTCGACCATTTCGAGACTCCTCGTCATGTCCGTGATCACATCTGGGACTTCGAACAACCTTCAGTACATCAAAACACATAAACTCATAATACCGATCGTCATCGAACGTTAAGCGTGCGGACCCTACGGGTTCGAGAACTATGTAGACATGACCGAGACACGTCTCCAGTCAATAACCAATAGCGGAACCTGGATGTTCATATTGGCTCCCACATATTCTATGAAGATCTTTATCGGTCAAACCGCATAACAACATACGTTGTTCCCTTTGTCATCGGTATGTTACTTGCCCGAGATTCGATCGTCGGTATCTCAAAACCTAGTTCAATCTCGTTACCGGCAAGTCTCTTTACTCGTTCCGTAATGCATCATCCCGCAACTAACTCATTAGTTACATTGCTTGCAAGGCTTATGGTGATGTGCATTACCGAGAGGGCCCAGAGATACATCTCCGACAATCGGAGTGACAAATCCTAATCTCGATCTATGCCAACTCAACAAACACCATCGGAGACACCTATAGAGCACCTTTATAATCACCCAGTTATGTTGTGACATTTGGTAGCACACAAAGTGTTCCTCTGGTATTCGGGAGTTGCATAATCTCATAGTCATAGGAACATGTATAAGTCATGAAGAAAGCAATAGCAACATACTAGACGATCAAGTGCTAAGCTAACGGAATGGGTCAAGTCAATCACATCATTCTCTAATGATGTGATCCCGTTAATCAAATGACAACTCATGTCTATGGCTAGGAAACTTAACCATCTTTGATTCAACGGGCTAGTCAAGTAGAGGCATACTAGTGACACTCTGTTTGTCTATGTATTCACACATGTACTAAGTTTCCGGTTAATACAATTCTAGAATGAATAATAAACTTTTATCATGATATAAGGAAATATAAATAACAACTTTATTATTGCCTCTAGGGCATATTTCCTTCAGTCTCCCACTTGCACTAGAGTCAATAATCTAGATTACACTGTAATGATTCTAACACCCATGGAGTCTTGGTGCTGATCATGTTTTGCTCGTGAGAGAGGCTTAATCAACGGGTCTGCAACATTCAGATCCGTATGTATCTTGCAAATCTCTATGTCTCCCTCCTTGACTTGATCGCGGATGGAATTGAAGCGTCTCTTGATGTGCTTGGTTCTCTTGTGAAATCTGGATTCCTTTTCAGGTATTTCAGGATGTTCTTGACCGTTGTCCAGTGATCCATTCCTGGATTACTTTGGTACGTCCCTGCTAAACTAATAGCAAGGCACACTTCAGGTCTAGTACACATCATTGCATACATGATAGAACATATGGCTGAAGCATAGGGAATGACCATCATTTTCTCTCTATCTTCTGAAGTGGTCGGGCATTGAGTCTGACTCAACTTCACACCTTGTAACACAGGCAAGAACCCTTTATTTGCTTGATCCATTTTGAACTTCTTCAAAACTTTATCAAGGTATGTGTGCTTTGTGAAAGTCCAATTAAGCGTCTTGATCTATCTCTATAGATCTTGATGCCCAATATATAAGAAGCTTCACCGAGGTCTTTCATTGAAAAACTCTTATTCAAGTATCCTTTTATGCTATCCAGAAATTCTATATCATTTCCAATCAATAATATGTCATCCACATATAATATTAGAAATGCTACAGAGCTCCCACTCACTTTCTTGTAAATACAAAGCTTCTCCAAAAGTCTCAGATAAAACCATATGCTTTGATCACACTATCAAAAAGTTTATTCCAACTCCGAGATGCTTGCACCAGTCCATAAATGGATCATTGGAGCTTGCACACTTTGTTAGCATCCTTTGGATTGATAAAACCTTCAGGTTGCATCATATACAACTCTTCTTCCAGAAATCCATTCAGGAATGCAATCTTTACATCCATTTGCGAAATTTCATAATCATAAAATGCAACAATTGCTAACATGATTCAGACGGACTTAAGCATCGCTACGGGTGAGAAAGTCTCATCATAGTCAACTCCTTGAACTTGTCGAAAACCTTTCGCAACAAGTCGAGCTTTGGAGACAGTAACATTACCGTCAGGGTCAGTCTTCTTCTTGAAGATCCATTTATTCTCGATGGCTTGCCGATCATCGGGCAAGTCAACCAAAGTCCACACTTTGTTCTCATACATGGATCCCATCTCAGATTTCATGGCCTCAAGCCATTTCGCGGAATCTGGGCTCATCATCGCTTCCTCATAGTTCGTAGGTTCGTCATGGTCAAGTAACATGACCTCTAGAACTGGGTTACCGTACCATTCTGGTGCGGATCTTACTCTAGTTGACCTACGAGGTTCGGTAGTAACTTGATCTGAAGTTACATGATCATCATCATTAGCTTCCTCACTAATTGGTGTAGGAGTCACAGGAACAGATTTCTATGATGAACTACTTTCCAATAAGGGAGAAGGTACAGTTACCTCATCAAGTTCTACTTTCCTCCCACTCACTTCTTTCGAGAGAAACTTATTCTCTAGAAAGGATCCATTCTTAGCAACGAATGTCTTGCCTTCAGATCTGTGATAGAAGGTGTACCCAACAGTCTCCTTTGGGTATCCTATGAAGACACATTTCTCCGATTTGGGTTCGAGCTTATCAGGTTGAAGCTTTTTCACATAAGCATCGCAGCCCCAAACTTTAAGAAACGACAACTTGGGTTTCTTGCCAAACCACAGTTCATAAGGTGTCGTGTCAACGGATTTAGATGGTGCCCTATTTAACGTGAATGCGGCCGTCTCTAAATCATAACCCCAAAACGATAGCGGTAAATCAGTAAGAGACATCATAGATCGCACCATATCTAGTAAAGTACGATTACGGCGTTCGGACACACCATTACGTTGTGGTGTTCCGGGTGGCGTGAGTTGCGAAACTATTCCGCATTGTTTCAAATGAAGGCCAAACTCGTAACTCAAATATTCTCCTCCATGATCAGATCGTACAAACTTTATTTTCTTGTTACAATGATTTTCCACTTCACTCTGAAATTCTTTGAACTTTCAAATGTTTCAGACTTATGTTTCATCAAGTAGATATACCCATATCTGCTCAAATCATCTGTGAAGGTGAGAAAATAACAATACCCGCCGCGAGCTTCAATATTCATCGGACCACATACATCAGTATGTATGATTTCCAACAAATCTGTTGCTCGCTCCATTGTTCCGAAGAACGGCGTTTTAGTCATTTTGCCCATGAGGCATGGTTCGCAAGTACCAAGTGATTCATAATCAAGTGATTCCAAAAGTCCATCAGAATGGAGTTTCTTCATGCGCTTTACACCAATATGACCCAAATGGCAGTGCCACAAATAAGTTGCACTATCGTTATCAACTCTGCATCTTTTGGCTTCAATATTATGAATATGTGTGTCACTACTATCGAGATTAAAAAAATAGACCACTCTTCAAGGGTGCATGACCATAAAAGATATTACTCATATAAATAGAACAACCATTATTCTCAGATTTAAATGAATAACCGTCTCGCATCAAACAAGATCCAGATATAATGTTCATGCTCAACGCTAGCACCAAATGATAATTATTCAGGTCTAAAACTAATCCCGAAGGTAGATGCAGAGGTAGCATGCCGACTGCGATCGCATCGACTTTGGAACCATTTCCCACGCGCATCGTCACCTCATCCTTAGCCAATCTTCGCTTAATCTGTAGTCCCTGTTTCAAGTTGCAAATATTAGCAACAGGACCAGTATCAAATACCCAGGCACTACTGCGAGCATTAGTAAGGTACACATCAATAACATGTATATCACATATACCTTTGTTCACCTTGCCATCCTTCTTATCCGCCAAATACTTGGGGCAGTTCCGCTTCCAGTGACATGTCCCTTTGCAGTAGAAGCACTCAGTCTCAGGTTTAGGTCCAGATTTGGGCTTCTTCACTTGAGCAGCAACTTGCTTGTCGTTCTTCTTGAAGTTCCCCTTCTTCCCTTTACCCTTTTTCTTGAAACTGGTGGTCTTGTTGACCATCAACACTTGACGCTCTTTCTTGATTTCTACCTCCGCAGCCTTTAACATTGCGAAGAGCTCGGGAACTGTCTTATCCATCCCTTCCATATTATAGTTCATCATGAAGCTCTTGTAGCTTGGTGGCAGTGATTGAAGAATTCTGTCAATGACACTAACATCAGGAAGATTAGCTCCCAGTTGAATCAAGTGATTGTTATACCCAGACATTTTGAGTATGTCCTCACTGACAGAACTATTCTCCTCCATTTTGCAGCTGTAGAACTTATTGGAGACTTCATATCTCTCAATCCGGGCATTTTCTTGAAATATTAACTTCAACTCCTGGAACATCTCATATGCTCCATGACGTTCAAAACATCGTTGAAGTCCCGGTTCTAAGCCGTAAAGCATGGCACACTGAACTATCGAGTCGTCATCAGCTTTGCTCTGCCACACGTTCTTAACGTCATCAGTAGCATCTGCAGGCCTAGCACCTAGCGGTGCTTTCAGGACGTAATTCTTCTGTGCAGCAATGAGGATAATCCTCAAGTTACGGACCCAGTCCGTGTAGTTGCTACCATCATCTTTCAACTTAGCTTTCTCTGGGAACGCATTAAAATTCAATGGAACAGTAGCACGGTCCATTTATCTACAGCAACATAGACATGCAAAATACTATCAGGTACTAAGTTCATGATGAATTAAAGTTCAATTAATCATATTACTTAAGAACTCCCATTTAGATAGACATCCCTCTAATCATCTAAGTGATCACGTGATCCATATCAACTAAACCATGTCCGATCATCACGTGAGATAGAGTAGTTTTCAATGGTGAACATCACTATGTTGATCATATCTACTCTATGATTCACGCTCGACCTTTCGGTCTCAGTGTTCCGAGGCCATATCTGCATATGCTAGGCTCGTCAAGTTTAGCCTGAGTATTCTGCGTGTGCAAAACTGGCTTGCACCCGTTGTATATGAACGTAGAGCTTATCACACCCGATCATCACGTGGTGTCTCGGCACGACGAACTTTAGCAACGGTGCATACTCAGGGAGAACATTTGTACCTTGAAATTTAGTGAGAGATCATTACAATGCTACCGCCGAACTAAGAAAAATAAGATGCATAAAGGATAAACATCACATGCAATCAATATAAGTGATATGATATGGCCATCATCATCTTGTGCCTTTGATCTCCATCTCCAAAGCACCGTCATGATCACCATCGTCACCAGCACGACACCTTGATCTCCATCGTAGCATCGTTGTCGTCTCGCCAACTATTGCTTCTACGACTATCGCTACCGATTAGTGATAAAGTAAAGCAATTACATGGCGGTTGCATTTGATACAATAAACCGACAACCATATGGCTCCTTTCAGTTGCCGATAACTCTGTTACAAAACATGATCATCTCATACAATAAAATTTAGCATCATGTCTTGACTATATCACATCACAACATGCCCTGCAAAAATAAGTTAGACGTCCTCTACTTTGTTGTTGCAAGTTTTATGTCACGCCCAATATGCGACCCTATCCAAAAGGAACTCGACGGTCCCACCATGGATAGACCCGCATATTGAAACGCTTTTGCAAGGTGGATATCATTACATCAACATTACATAATACATAGGGATACATACATAAGGCACAAATGCCACAAGAATACATCAACATCATGTACAAGAGATCAACATCCGACTACGGATGGAACATAAACAGAAACTCAAACAATATCCACCCTGCTAGCCCAGGCTGCCGACCTGGAACCTATCCCTTGATCGAAGAAGAAGCAGAAGAAGAACTCCAATACAAGCAAACATCGCTCTCACATCATGATCATCGCAAACCTGTACCTGCACCTGGTGGTGTAGTAATCTGTGAGCCACGAGGACTCAGCAATCCCATTACCATGGGTATCAAGACTAGCAAAGCTTAATGGGAAAGGAAGGGATAAAGTGGTGAGGTTGCAGCAGCAACTAAGCATATATGGTGGCTAACATACGCAAATGAGAGCGAGAAGAGAAACAAAGGAACGGTCGTCAACTAGTAATGATCAAGAAGTGATCCTGAACTCCTACTTACGTCAGACATAACCCAGAAGCCGTGTTCTCCTCTCGATCAACCCCGAAAAGAGACACTCACGGTTATGCACACGGTTGGTGTATTTTAGAAGAGTTTGCTTCGAGTTACTACAACCGGATATCAACAAATTCCCATCTGCCACATAACCGCGGGCACGGCTCTCGAAAGTTTATACTCTGCAGGGGTGTCCCAACTTAGCCCATGATAAGCTCTCGCGATCAACGAAGGACATTACTTCTCCCGGAAGACCCGATCAATCTCGAATCCGGCTACAAGACATTTCGACAAAGAATAAAACAAGACCAGCAAAGCCGCCCGATGCGCCGACAATCCCGATAGGAGCTGCACATATCTCGTTCTCAGGGCAACACCGGATGAGACAGGCTACGAGTAAAACCAAGCCTCGAGTTTCCCCGTGGTGGCCCCGCAGGCGGCTCGGTTCGAACCAGCACTTAGAGAAGCGCTGGCCCGGGGGGAAAATAAAGATGACCCTTGGGCTCCGGAAACCCAAGGGAAAAAGGGGTAGGTGAGGCAAATGGTAAAACCAATGTTGGGCCTTGCTGGAGGAGTCTTATTCAAAGCGAACTGTCAAGGGGGTCCCATAAATCACCCGACCGCGTTAGGGACGCAAAATCCGGGAACATAATACCGATATGACGGAAACTTGGGCGGCAAGAGTGGAACAAAAACACCAGGCATAAGGCCAAGCCTTCCACCCTTTACCAAGTATATAGATGCATTAATAATATAAGATATATTGTGATATCCCAACAAGTAAACATGTTCCAACAAGGAACAACATCTCCATGTTCCAACAAGGAACAAACTTCATCTTCACCTGCAACTAACAATGATATAAGAGGGGCTGAGCAAAACAGTAACATAGCCAAACAACGGTTTGCATAGGAAAGGTGTCAAAGGTTAGAGGCTGACATGGCAATTTGGGAGGCTTGAGCAGCAAGTGATAGGTAGCGCAGCATAGGGATAGAACGAAGCAACTAGCATAGCAATGATAGTAGTGAGATCCAGGGTAGCGGTCATCTTGCCTGAAATCCCGCAAGGAAGAAGAACGAGTCCATGAAGAAGATGAACGGATGAAGCCGAACCAAGCGTAGACGAACGAATCCTCACGATCGCAACGAAACAGGAACTAACAAGAAGAAGCACACAACATAGTAAACACACCACACATGAACAAGACAAGATGCACAACAAACATGATGCATGACAAATCTAGATGAGGCTACTCATGGCAAGAGATGATGCAAACAGGAACAACACATCAAAGCAAGTTTAAATGAGGCCGGAAACAACATATAACAATTCCGGTAAGTCCTCATATGCAAATTTCGAAATTGGTCCAGATCTGTATAAACCTTATGTTCAAGTTGTTAAACAGCAAGTTAAGATGCACCACGATGATCTACACGAAATTCTAGTCAAGTTACATATAAAGTTCATTAGATTTGGAGCTACGGCCTAGAAGATATGAGCAAAACAAGATAAACATGTCATTGATGCAAAATGCGTACAAACATCAAAAAAACACCTCAAAACAAGGATGCAACATGATAATATGAAGCTACATGCAAAATCAAGCAAGTTTCATATAGAGCACACTCAAAACGGAGCAACGGTTCAACACATACACACAATACAAGTTATAGCAACAATCTGTCCAAGACAGCAAGTAGGCATATTGGAAGCATCAAAACAACATGCTACAGAATCTCAACATGATAACAAAAGGCATGGGCATGATGTACAGGTAAAGCATGACAAAACATGAACACTGAGCTATCTCCATAAACAACTAGAACATGCTCAAAAACACATGGCAAGATTGCAAATAATAACAGTTTCAGACTTATCAGGAAATAACATCAGGTTGCAATGTTTAGAGCTATCAAACCACATGCTACAGGAACTTATCATGGCAAACAAAGGCATGGCATGATACTAATAAATGCATAGAACAAAAGTCCCTTACTGACCATGAGCCAAAAGGGCACAGAAAATATGATGGCACCCATGTAAACATGGCAAGTTATATTACAGATTCATATATGGCAGGAACAACAATAAGTAGGCATGTTGGTGAGCTTGAACCACTCACCACAGAGCAATACATGGCATGGCAAGGCAACTCACAGTAAGAAGACATGGCATAGAAGATATACATGGCAAGAAAAACATCATAGCATACACTGATCAACTACAACAACCTTGGCAAAATTGAATAACATGTAAACAACCTGCCAGGAAACATTTTATAGCAAAAGTAGAGCTCCATTGACTAAAGCTATGGCACTCCATAATTGCAAACAAGGGCACGGATGGATATATCATAACCATATGTTCAAAACATCCTTACTTAAGTATCTCAAAATAAGCATGGATCTCTCGGTAGCATCAAGTTTACATGGCATAAAAATATCAGCAGAACAGGGGCTGAAATCAGCAACATCATGAAGCCTAGTTTGCATGCTTGTGCTAGTCACCACAGAGATCACACAAATACATGGCATACACCCCTGTAAAGATGGCATGGCATATTACAAAACACATGTAGGACTCGAGATCATAGGGTGCACACATCAATCATGGCAAAAATGACAAAAGTGCATGTTCTGATAAGAATCCGAAACTAACATCACATAGCCCTCTTCCAACAGCATTTCGGGCATCAAGATGAGCTCAAATGAAAATAATGCAATGAGATGAAATGATGTACTCGTCGAGACGAACAATTTGACATATTACACGCACGAAACGGAGCAATATGCAGAGAGTTATGATGGCATGAACATGGCATAAAAATTACTGCAGATTCGGGACTTTGAAGAAAATTTCACCTCGCGGAAAAAAAAACAGAGGGCGGAGGGGATCGGGCCGCGGGGCAAACGGGCCGGCTCGGGTCGCGGAGTTGGGCAGCAGGCGACGTGGGCTCAACTGGGCGTGCGGGGGCGGCTGGTCGAAGCGGCACCTCCGCTCGCCCCGACCAGTGGCGGCGGCGGCGGGGCAAGGCATCCGGCGTGGGCGAGGTCCGGGCGAGGCCAGCCAAAGCGGGAGGCGGGAACGCCGGGCGGCGAAGGCGGGCGGCCGATCGCCGGGCGGGCGGCGGGGCGGCGGAGATCCATGGGCGGCGTTGTGTCCGCCACCGGGCGGACGGCGGCGCAGGAGCGGAGGCGGAGGCGGAGGCGGCGGCTGCTGATCCGGGCGCGGGCCGGATCTGGCCTCCAGGCCTGCAAGGGCGCAGAGGAGAGAGAGGGTCGGCGGCGGGAGGTGGCGGCGCGCCATTGGCTGGGGCGGCGGTGGATTTTGTCCGGCGGCGGACGGACATGTCCGGCTGCGTGCGGGGGGGATTTTTAGGGTTAGGGGAAGAATTCATACGCGAAATTTTTGGGGGAGACACATATTTATAGGTAGAGGGAGCTAGGAGAGTCCAAATGAGGAGCGGTTTTCGCCCACACGATCGTGATCGAACGACCGAGAGCATGGAGGGGAGTTAGGTGGGTTTTGGGCCACTTTGGAAGGGTGTTGGGCTGCAAGGAGAAGGAGGCTTTGCGGTTACCCGGTTAACCGTTGGAGTACCAAACGACCTCCAAATGGCACGAAACTTGACAGGCGGTCTACCGGTGCTATACCAAGGCCGCTTGACAAACCTCGGTCCATTCTGAGACAGTTTAACACCCGCACACGAAAAGAGGTAAAAGGGGGCGCCGGGTGACATAGGAGTGCCGGATTGCAAAACGGACAACGGGGAAAATGCTCGGATGCATGAGACGAACACGTATGCAAAATGAAATGCACAAGACGACATGATATGAAATGCAGATGATGACATGGCAAAGTGCAACACGCAAACACATGACATGGCAACGACGGCGAATAACTGGCAGACACCTGGCGCATCGAATCCGGGGCGTTACAACACTCCTCCACTAACAAGAGATCTCGTCCCGAGATCTTAGGACCGAGACGGAAGGGAAAAGGATGAGGTGAAACGAGAACTCAAGAGAAGAAGCAAAGAATCGAGAGCACTCGAGAAGAAGAGAGGAACGACGAGAATGACGAGAATCGAAAGCTCACGAATCTGATAGACTATGAAACCACTCGTTCTAACCGGAGTGGTTAGAATGAGAAAAGAAACGGATAAGACTAAAAGGATTTAGGCAGCACTCCGGCTAAAACATGGAGGAATAGAACTTGAACTTGAGAAGATGGAACTATACTTGATGACATAAGCAACGCAATGCCTCCGGAAGAATGGAAAGAATGGAATGAAAAGAACTTAGAAGGAAAGGATTGGACGGAGTTGTTGAGAAAATCAACAACGAAAAGAATAAGCTTGTTGTGGACTTATAGGTAACATCTCAAGATCATAAGGTGATAACCGGCCACAAACGAAATAGATTGAATAGCTGAGAAGAACGAAGGAATGCAAAACTCCACTTCAAAAGAATACGGAGAATTAATTGCACTTCGAGAAGCGAGAAGAAAAGATACTTGAACTCCGCCAACAAAATCTTGATGAACTCTTTAAGAAAGAATTAAATCATGAAGAACCACCATGAAGAACTCCGTTGACAAAAAAGGATGATGAGATAAAATTGGAGGATGAAAGAATAAGATTAAAGCTTTGCGATGATTTAGATGGGGGTTCCGACGAAATGGCCGAGAAAATTGAACTCCGGAAAAGAAAAGATGAAAACACTTGGAACTAGAATTTATTCATCAAGAACAAACTCCGAAGAAAAGGATTAATCACTCTGATGAAATAAGAATAAGATTTATTGTATGCTTATCCTTCCTCAAATTAAATTGATGACAAGAAATGGATTTGGCATAATACTTATTCTTCTTGAAAAAGGATTGAGAAGTGACATAGCGCCACCTTGAGAAAGTCTTCATGAACCACCAGTAGGATTCGAAAGAACGAATGGATTAAAATGATAATCAAGGAAAAAGAATCTTGAACGAGCCACCGTAAGAATTTGGAAATGACTGATGAAAGAGAATGAATCACCAGGAAGAATTAGAAGAACCAATAAGCTAGAGGGGATTTAAATGCAAAAGAGCGAAGAGATCGCGAACTGATTGAAGAATACTTGAACGAAGCACTAGGATAATATTAAGGCGAAAGAAAGGGAACGGATATAGAATAATTGAGAGAACGAAGCTGAAGACTTGGGACGAGGAAATCTTCTGAAATGGAGGCCTCCGGATAATCGGAAAAGAAAAGCAACTCTTGAAATACTCTGGATGGATGAAAAGAATTGCACGACTGGAAACAATTAGATAGGATAACATCGAGCTATCACCATGAATCTCCGGGGGAACGGACAAGATTTAAGAGAAACTCTACTTCGGTCTTCAAGGACGACAATAAACACCACCAAAATTACTGAGATACTCCGGAAGAATGAAAAACAGAGAGGTTGAGCCAACAATGAAATGATTTGAAATTGTTCTTGGAAAGGCATCTGACTGATGGGATCCATTCTTACGTCACACTCCGAAAAGAATTGGGAATAACTCCGGGAAAATCAGAAGAGTCAGGTAAGATCCTGGGAAAAGACCTGTGGGTTAGGGCCCACTAAAGGAAAGCACCGTTGGAAAGGGATGTTGAAAGTGCGTTATATCGACTAGAGGGGGGGTGAATAGGCGATTTTTAGAGAATTTTACAAATTCTTCACTGAGGAATTTGCTGGTGAGGAAATTCCTTAGCGAAGAAATACACACAGCGGAATAAGTACTCAGAAGTAAGCATAACAGATTACAGGCATAGTCATCATGATGAAATGAAGACTATCACAGAGCATGTAAAGCGTAATCACAGGATAACACAAGATGAAGACAAACAGATCAAGAAATTGAACGAGGAAATTGAGAAAGTCTTCATCAAAGTCTTCAAACACAGATATGAACAAACACTCAACACAAGAATGAGGAAATGAAAGGGTTGAGGAAATAGAACCATTAGGTTGGTGAAGACAATGATTTGGTAGACCAGTTCCAACTGCTGTCTCGGCTTGTACGTCTGTTGGAGCGGTGAGTATTTAAACTCGAGGACACACAGTCCGGACACCCGATCCGAAAGCACGCAGCTCAGACACCAAGTCCTCACCGTATTCTCCTTGAACTAAGGTCACGCAGACCTCGTCCCAATCACTCGTGGTAAGTCTTCAGCGACTTCCAAACCTTCACATACTTGGTCACTCGGCGATCCACAATTCCTCTTGATGTTCTAGACCTTGACGCCTAACCGTCTGGAAGAAGCACAGTCTTCAAAGGTAACAAGCGCCGGATCCACGCAGATCAATTTCTTCATGATGCTCAATCACTTTGGGTTTGTTGGGGTTTGGTTTTGGGTTTTTCCTCACTTGATGATTTTCGCCAAATTCCTCGGAGGATGGGTTGCTCTCAAATGACAAGTGTCAAGTTCTCTCGGAGCAGCCAACCAACTAGTGGTTGTAGGGCGGCTATTTATAGCCTAGGGAGCAGCCCGACATGATAAGACATAAATGCCCTTCAATGATATGACCGTTAGGTGGATAAGATATTTGGGACAGCCACAGCGAAGACAAAGAACGGTCGGAATTTTGAACATCAAATTCCTCGTATATCATGTTCCTCATCGTAGGCAATTCGACTAGCGAATTCCTAACTCCTCGGTCGAACAAATTCCTCAATGACTGTAAGAACTTCGTCTCATCATCAAGAAATTGACTGAATCTGTATGAGATTTCCAAAGGCTTCACTCAAGGGATTGGTAGATGTAGGATTTTGAGTTGAGCATCACATGGAAATTTTTCCTTAGTATTTCCTCGACCCCCTTTAACAAAGACGGTGTTTCCTATGACTCAAGAAAGAGAAAATGAAACTACGAAAACAAAAGTCTTCACGCTTCATGTTCCTCAAATGAATACCAAGTCTTCAAGGTCACACCAATTTCTTCAATTTCAAAGTCTTGAAAAGTCTTCGAATATCAAATTCTTCATTGAAGAACTTCATTTTAGGGTCGACTTTCTCTCAGTAAATATCAAACTCCTCATAGACTTATAGACCTGTGTACACTTACAAACGATTAGTTACTTAACCTATAAGTCTTCAATACACCAAAATCACTAAGGGCACTAGATGCACTTACAATCTCCCCTCTTTGGTGATTGATGACAATATAGGTTAGGTTTTCAACGGGATAAACATATGAAGTGTAAATACGATAATGAGGATTTGATTGCAAGATATAGAAGAACTCCCCTCAAGATGTGCATAGTGAGGAATTTGCTTTTGAGGCAATGCACATTTGAAGAATTGAATCATGGAGATCTCCCCTATATCTTGTAATTCATACACGATTTAACATATAGTATGAAGAATTTGAAATGCATGATGAAATATGGTGCTTGATGTTATGCAATGTAACACATCATGAGTATCAGAGCCCAAATCGATTTGCTATGAAGATTTTCAAAGAGCTCACGAGAATCGAGCATAACTAATATCAAAACTATCGTAATCGAGCATAGAGCAAAAGCATAATGCATCAAAAGTATCAAAGCACCATCGGGTTTAAGATTACAACTCGATCCAATAAAAGGCTTCAAGAAGAACGAGTTGTAACTTAATAAAATACTGTATATAGACAAAAACTAGACCCGCTTGAAGACTAACTCAAATTTCTCCCCTTTGTCATCAAATGACCAAAAGGATCGAACCGAGGACTAACGCTCTTGAAGAATTTCAAGTTGAAGACGGAGCGCCAAAGATTGTTGGGGTCGGTTGTCGAAGTAGGACCAGCAGCGAAGTGTCTTCCAAATCTTCATTTTCATCAAGATCGCGAGATGAAGAATAGGAGCTGGCCACTAAGGAAGGAACTTTGACCTTCTTGAATTTCTTCTGAGGAGGTGCGATCACCAAATTCTTCCTTGAGTCCCATTGATTGCAGTTCTTCTTCATTGAGACATGTGAAAGAACAGCCCAGTGCGCTTGAAGGTTTCATGAAGGTAGTAGTGGTTTTTCTTCACCGCATTGTGTGTTGAGGTCAAATTGTAAAGTAGAGTACCAAACCGACGCTTGACCCACTTATGATTGCGATCAACCTTCCGATGAAGACCGAGGAGTAATTCACGATCACCATCACCACGGTGCGATAGCTTGAGGACTATGCTTGATCGAGGTATTTGTCACCGAGTCATGTGTGGCGAGTCATCATTGGTGGAGTAGGATGTCGCTTTGCGAAACTGTCCATCCAATGGACGAGTGCCTTCATCTATCACAGCAAGGCCTTGCCCTTGTCATCACCGAGGTAATTGTCCGCTTGAGGACTTCAATCGAAGGCGTGTAGCTGCAGTGGTTCAAAGTGTCGCCTTTGTAATTCAAAGTGAAGATCTTGACCGATGAATCTCATAATCCAAGGCGCATAAGGTTTCAGCTCAAAAGGTGACATGGCAATGTTAGCGAGTCCTCATGAAGAAATCATGGAAATTTACGGAACGCCATGGATGATGTTGAAAAGCATATTCTTCATGATGCCAACGACTTCTTCGCGCTCGAAGTCGTGGCCTTTGATAGGACTCATAGTCTTCGCCGTAATCCGATAGACTGCTCGAGGCACATATAATAATTCCTTGACGAGGAATTTGGTCCTTGGGGCTTGCCTTGGCTTCAAAGGTTTCATCAAGACTTGCATATAGTGATTTGAAAGTTCTTTTCTTCATAGATGCGACGTGCACCATCAATCGGAGGACTAAGTGGGAGGGCACGAAGCAATTCACTTGTTTGGTGCCTTGTAGTGGGTGTTTTCATCATCCAATCTAAGACCCATGAATTCACATCTTCAGCGCCTCCGTGATGTGCAAGGTTGCATAGAATCAAGAATTAGCTCTTCATTCCAATCACAAATGTCGGTCAGAAGTTTAGAAGTCCCGCATCGTGAAGAACATTGAGGATCGGCTCAAAGCTCGGCAATGACTCCATATCCACATGAGGAATATGAGCATGATCAAGATTTTGTCCTTGTTGAAAAGCACCGAGGAATAGAAGTTGGCTTGGCCGGCAGTCCGTAAGCGCCTCTTCCTAATACGAGCGTAATCATAAGGATTATATTCATGAAGAACACGTGCTCGGCAAAGAAAACTTCAGCCTTGAACTTTTGCTTGGTTGAGAACGGATTCTTTTGCTTGGGCAGAGGGTGTCGTGAGTTGCATCACCACCTCCGAATCACAAGTTCAGGTTCTTCACCGAGGAATTTCTTGTTCCTCAACAGTGCGATGGAGGATTAGTAGCAAAGAGTAGTTTCATCAAGACTAGCGGCTGGAATTTCTTCATGTACGTAATCGGGTTGATTTTCTTCAAAGTCCATTTGGACTGCTTTGTGCAGGGAGTGAGGAACTTGTTGAAGGGGTGAAGAGAGGAGTATTGGGATGCTGACTTTCCCAAAAGTCATCATTGATCACTGGAGTGGTGCATCCAATATCCACATCTTCATTTTCAATTTCCTCAGTACCAGCTTGAGGAATTTCACGGTCTGATGAGGAAATAACTGGGGTTGAAGGGATTGCTTCCACTTCAATTTCTTCATCAATTTTCTCTGACGAAGCAGCAGATTGATGTTCTTCATCAGATCCGATTGGGATCTCATATTCTTCTCCAAAAGGAACGACTTCCTTTGATGGTATGGAGGTGATTGGAACAACATCAATTGGGTTTTCAAAAGAGCTGGTCATTGGCTTCATTTTCTTCGCAATCAAGAATCGACGCAATGATGCTTTCCTTTTCTTCACAAAGAGCTCGCTCAGAGTTTTGGTTTTCTTCACATCGAAGCAGATGGAAGAATTGGAGTTGGAGTTGGCGCAGGAGGAGCCGAGGAATTTGGTGCAGTTTCTTCAGAGCAATCGATGCAGTTCCCTATCTTGAGCAATTTCTTCAGCGCACCACTAGTGGGTGCCCTGCAGTTTCTTCGTGGCTGGAATGGGATCATCAGCCCTGAATCAGCATTTTCTTCAAAGAGCTGAGCAGAGGCTTCAGCGGTGCTGGCATTTTCTTCATTAGGCTGAGCAGAGGCTTCACTGAGGATTTTCATGTTGCATTGGGACAGCAATAGCTAGAATTTCTTCGTCAGTTGATTTAATCTGGTCTTGACTCCTTGCCAATCAAAGATAGTGGGTATCAAACTTTTGCCGAGGTTTTGAATTTCAGTTTGACTTGGAGAAGTTCCTCGTGTCATCTTGACAACGCTTTTCTTCAGGAACTTCTCCTTCCTGTATTGAGCCTTTTTGATTTCCCTCGCCTTCTCAAACTTCCATTTTTCTTCAGCTATGAAGTGAGTCAGTGCATGACTTTGACCATGTGTCAGATGAAGATCAGGCAGAGGGGTGTTGGGATCCTTGTGCCAGAGATCAATAAAGTCGAGGACTTTCTTGGGATCCAATAGCAGTGGCACAGTTGTACCTTTGGCTCTAGCGGCCTTCACTTGGCGGTCTCTGATGATTTCTTCAAGTTCTTCATCAGATGCCTCATCATCAGATGGCACGTGGACTACAAGCTGTTTCTTCCTTGGCTAGGCCGAGGACCACGCCCACTGTTGCTTTTGTCTTCAGCAGAGCCGGGCCGATGAAGAATTGGGGCAGCCGAGGAACTTGCAGAGATGCTCGAGGCAATTGAGAAACCAGCAGTCCTTTGACATGTAGCTAGGTGCACAGAACCAAGGTTTGGACGGAGCTGTTGAGGACTTTGGTGGAGCAGCAGCAGTGTGAGGAATTTGCTTGGAGGGTGTCTTTGAGGAACTTGGCCGTGAGGGCGCAGATGATGAAGCACTTGGCTTATGAGCAGGCTTCTTTTGCATTGATTTCTCGGTTTGACCGAGACCTCGATGGCGAGAGCAGCAGCAGAATCCTCATTGAATTTCTTCACCGCTTCCTTTGCTTGCTTTGCCAATTTTGCTTGGCGCTTAGCCCATTCATCGTGAAAGTCCTCACCGCTTGATGCTAGTGGGATCAGCTATTTGGCCAGTGCCAAAGGAGCTCTTGGGCATGGAGGATTCAAAGCTAATTTCTTCATGTACTTAGGAGTTACATATCTGTATTCCTTCCACTCCGTGCCCATCTCCGCTCAATCTTCTCGAATACGCACCTTGCGTTGATTTTTGCTTTCTTCATCCGGAGTGCAATAGTCAGATATATTTCCTCGTGGATTTCAAACGCTGTCATAACCTCGTGTTTCTTTCCTCCCTTCTGCGGCTTCTTACCATCTCGCCATTTTCTTCAGTGAGGAAATTGAACAATTGAGTTCTCTCAAGAAGTGTGCAGTTTTTCTTCGAGGAACGCTGCAAATGAGTTAAGTTGATGAGAACCTAGGGATTCAGCAATGACATTTGTACCTGTGAACAGAGTATAGGTGCGAGGAATTTGAAGAGGTCATATGCGTTCTCGGTTTTTTTTCAAAAGAACAAGTTTTGAGGATTTTGACCAGATGAGTTTTGAAGAATTTCACTAAGCGTTCTTTGTCTTAGGTTCCAGAGTTGTATGGATCGAGGATCCACACAATTGAGGAATCTTGAAGAAAATCATAGCTTAGAGAAACGAGTCAAGAGATTTGAGGTGTTCATATGTGAGGAATTTGAAGAATAAACACCTTTGAAGAATTTGAAGAAGATTTGAGAATCAAAGCGAGTAATAAAAGTAACTTTTAATTTACCCAAGTGAAGAACACGACTTAACTGAGATGAATAGTAGTCATGTGAATTTGGTATTCGCTCGATATTTTGATGAGATGTATGTTGTCTAATCTCTAGTGGTGTTATGTGAACGCCGACTACATAACACTTCACCATTATTTGAGGCCTAGAGGAAGGCATTGGGAAGTAATAAGTAGATGGTGGGTTGCTAGAGTGATGGCTTAAACCCTAGTTTATGGCTTGTCGAAGGGCTGATTTGGATCCATATGTTTCATGCTATGGTTAGGTTTACCTAATACTTTTGTTGTAGGGATGGTTGCAATAGAGGTTAATCATAAGGGATGCTTGTTCAAGTAAGAACAGCACCCAAGCACCGTCCACCCACATATCAAATTATCAAAGTACCAACGCAATCATATGAACGTGATGAAAACTAGCTTGACGATATTCCCATGTGTCCTCGGAGCGCTTTTCCTATTATAAGAGTTTGTTCCGCTTGTCCTTTGCTAAAAAAGGATTGGGCCACCTTGCTGCACCTTATTTACTTTTGTTACTTGTTGCTCGTTACAATTTACCTTATCACAAAACTATCTGTTACTACTTATTTCAAGATTTGCAGAGATACCTTGCTGAAAACCGCTTATCATTTCCTTCTGCTCCTCGTTGGTTACACTCTTACTTATCGAAAGGACTACGATAGATCCCTATACTTGTGGGTCATCAAGTCTCTTTTCCGCGCCATTGTGGGAGTAAGCGCCTTTGGTAGGTGGAATTTGGTAAGGAAAATTTATTTAGTGTGCTGAAATTTTCGTCACTTGTTACTATGGAAAGTAATTGTCTCGAGGGGCTTGTTTGGGTATTTCACCCTCATTCCAAAGAGAGCAAAGAGTTGCCCTCAACCTACTCAACCATGAACCTATTGAAAATGAAACTCCTTTTGAATTTCCTTCGTATGAGGAAAAACTGCTAGCTAATCCTTTTACGGAGATGGAACAAAGCACCCGATGAGCACTTAATATATGTGGATGAAATTTGTGGATTATTTAAGCTTGCAAATTCATGATGTTGTTAAGAAGAAGGCTTTTCCTTTATCTTTGAAGGAAGACGATTGACATGGTATAGCTATGTGATACGAGATCATGGAACTATAAAAGATTGAAATTGGAATTTCATCAAAAGTATTACCCTATGCATCTTGTTCATCGTGATCGCAATTATATATATAATTTTGGCCTCAAGGAGAAAGCATCGCCAAGCTTGGGGGAGGCTTAAATCAATGTTATATTCATGCCCCAATCATGAGCTCTCAAAGTGACAATTCTTCAATTTTATGCTCCTTTCGATAACAATCGCACCATGCTTGATACTTTTGGGCTCTTTTATGATGAAGAATATTGAATTCAAATGGAATTTATTGATAGAATTAAACGCAACTCAAGATTGGGACTCGACGAAGGTAAGGAGTCGTATGACACCTAAGTTTGATTGTGTTAAATCTTTTATGGATACCGATATTTTCCGTAAGTTTAGTACTAAATATGGACTTGACTCAGATAGTAGCTTTTTCGTGAATCTTTTGCTACTTATGTTGATCTCCCTAAAGAGAAGTGGTTTAAATATCATCCTCCCATAGAAGTAAAAGTAGCTGCACCTATTAAAGTTGAAGAAAAGAGTCACTTATAATGATCCTATTGTTCCTACCTCTTATGTTGAGAAACCACCTTTCCTCGTTAGAGAAAGGATCATGCTAAAGCTTCAATCGTTTTTAAAAGCAATATTAGAACTTATACACCTCCCGAGCAAGTCAAAGTAGAACCTAATATTGCTATTGTTAAAGATCTCTTGTCTGATAATATTGATGGCATGTTATTCAATTTCCGTGAAACGCTAGAATTGCTAAACCCTTGCTAAAGATAAACATAGACCCGTGGTAGGCTGTTATTTCGTTAAAATAGGGATCATTGTTATCATGGCTTATGGATATGGGTGTGGCTAGTGTTATACCTATTACCTTGTATGAAGAAATTAAGCATGAAATTGCACCAGAGAGAAGATATTGATGTTACAATTTTGCCAATAGAGATACTATTTCCCAAAGGGGAATTGTTAGAGATGTTGAAGTTTGTGGGAAACCAAATATCCCCTGATTTTCTTGTTTTGGTTCCCACAAGATAGCTTTTGTCCCATTATATTTGGTAGACCCTTCTTGAAATGTTAATGCTAAGATAGATCAAAAAGAATGTTTTACTATTGGCTTGGATGATATGGTTCATAGTTTAATTTTCTAAATTTAGTAAACAACATCGGAGGAAGAATTGCCTAGTAAAGATGAAATTATTGGTCTTGCCTATTGTGACTCCTAGTGATCCTTTAGAACATTATTTGCTAGACCATGAAATGATATGTTCATGAATGAAAGAAGGGAAATAGATGAAGTATTCTTTAAACAGAACCTATTTTAAACACAATTTTTCCGTTGAAATCTTAGGGATCCTCCTCCACCCAAGGGTGATCCCTGTTTGAGCTTAAACCGCTGTCGATAATCTTAAATATGCTTATCTTGATGAAAAGAAAATATATCCTGTTATTATTAGTGCTAACCTTCAAAGCATGAAGAAGAAAGATTATTGAAAACTCAAGAACACCGTAAGCTATTGGATATCTGATGATCTTAAGGGCATTAGTCCCACTTATGTCAACATAAAATAAATTTGAAGCGATGCCAAACCAGTTCGTGATCCTCAACGCCTTGAATCCTAAATGAAAAAGGGTAAGAAAAGAAATACTCAAACCGGAGGCGGTATAATTTATCCTGCTGGATAGTCGGGTAAGTCCTGTCCATTGTGTCCCTAAGAAGGAGGTATTATGTTGTCCCTAATGATAAAGATGAATTGATTCCCAAAGAATTATCACAGTTATAGGATGGTAATTGATTTCCAAATTAAATAAAGCTACTAAGAAAGATCATTACCCTTACCTTTATTGATCAAATGCTAGAAAGATTATCATACACATTATTGCTTTCTAGATGGTTATTGGTTTCTCTCAAATACCTGTCGGCTAAAGATCAATCAAAGACTACTTTTACATGCCCTTTGGTACTTTTGCTTATAGACGATGCCTTTTGGTTTATGTAATGCACCGCTACCTTTCAAAGATGCATGATGGCTATATTCTCACTTTTGTGAAAAGATTTGTGAGGTTTTATGGACACTTTTCCGCCTATGGTTCTTCTTTGATGATTGCTTGAGCAATCTTGATCAAGTTTTGAGATGTGAAGAAACTAATCTTGTCTTGAATTGGGAAAAGTGCCACTTTATGGTTAATGAAGGTATTGTCTGGGGCAAAAGTTTCAAAGAGGTATTGAAGTTGATAAAGCCAAGGTTGATGCTATTGAAAGATGCCATGTCCCAAGGACATCAAAGGTATAAGAAGCCTTGGTCATGCCGGATTTTATAGGAGGTTCATTAAGGACTTCAAAAAATTTCGGCCTCCACTAATTTATTACAAAAAGATGTACCATTTGTCTTTGATGATTTGTAGAAGCATTTGTACTTAAGAAAGCATTAATCTCCACCTGTTGTTCAGCCACCGATTGAATTTACCTTTGAAATTATGTGGATGCTAGTGATTATGCGTAGGTGCTGTTCTAGGGCAAAGAGTTGATAAGAAATTAAATGTTATCCATTATGCTAGTAAGACTTAGACAATGCTCAAAGAAATTATGCTACTAAAAAGGAACTCTTAGGTTGTATTTGCTTGTGATAAATTCAACCTATATTGTTGATTCTAAAGTAACTATTCACAGATCATGCTGCTATTAAATATCTTATGGAAAAGAAAGATGCAAAACCTAGACTTATTAGATGGGTTCTTTGTGCAAGAATTTGATTTATATTGTTGATAGAAAAGGAGCCTCTGGCATAACTTTCTAGGTTAGAGAATGTTCTTGATGACCCACTACCTATTGATGATAGCTTTCCGATGAACAATTAAATGTCATAACTTCTTGTAGCACTTGGTATGTAATGCTAATTATATTGTTGCTAAATTTATACCACCTAGCTTCACATACCAACAAAAGAAAAGTTTTCATGATTTAACATTACTTTGGGATGACCCACATCTTTATAAAGAAGGAGTATGGTGTTATTAGAAGGGTACCCGAGCATGAACAGAACATATCCATGCAAGTGTCACCCGGGCTTTGGAGGCACCACCCGGGAGATAGAACTCACATAAGGTATTGCAATCCGTTTTATTGGCCCACTCTTCAAAGATGCCCGTAAGTTTGTTTTGTCTTGTGATGAATGTCAAAGAATTGGTTATTAGTAGACGCCAAGAAATGCCTATGAATTATTCACTTGTTATTGAACCATTTGATGTTTGGGGCTTTGATTATATGGGACCTTTTCCCCTCTAATGGATATACCATATTTTAGTTTTGGTTGATTACGTTATAAGGGGTAGAAGCTATTCCAACTAGTAGGCATCATAACACTTCTATTAAAATGCAAAGTTATTTTCCGAGGTTTGAGTCCCTAGATATTTATTGATGATGTGGCACGCAGTGTCAATTGCTTCAATCCAGAAACGACTAGGCGTTTTGTATTCATCAAGCATAGTGCAAGCCATCTCCACAAGAGTTCTGTTCTTGCGCTCCACGACGCCATTTTGCTGAGGAGTATAGGGAGCAGATAACTCATGAGTAATACCAAGTTCATCAAGATAATCCTCAAGTCCGAAACTCTTGAACTCAGTTCCATTGTCACTCCTGATGTGCTTGATCTTCACACCAAAGTTGGTTGAAGCCCTCGAGGAAAATCGTTTGAAGATTTCCTGCACTTGATTTTTGTAAGTAACAATGTGTACCCATGTGTAGCGAGAGTAATCATCAACAATAACAAAGCCGTATAGTGATGCTTCATTAACGACAGCTGAGTAATGATTGGGACCAAAGAGGTCCATGTGAAGCAATTCGAAGGGACGAGTAGTGGTCATGATAGTCTTCGTTGGATGCTTGGCCTTGGTCATTTTTCCAGCTTCACAGGCTCCGCATAAGTGATCCTTGAGGAATTTGACATTTTCAATGCTAATGACATGCTTCTTCTTCGCAAGCGTGTGCAAATTCCTCATGCCTGCGTGACCAAGTCGTCGATGCCATAGCCAGCCTTCTGAAGCTTTTGCAAGTAGGCACACGGCTGGTTGTGGACCTGTAGAGAAGTCAACAATATACAAGTCTCCTCTCCTAAAGCCTTCGAAGACTTTGGAATTGTCAGCTTCCATAATCACAACACAACGATACTTGCCAAAGATAACAACCATGTCAAGATCACAAAGCATTGAGACTGACATGAGGTTATATCCTAAAGACTCAACAAGCATGACTTTGTCCATGTGCATGTCCTTAGAGATAGCAACCTTACCAAGTCCCAATACCTGACTTTTGCCTTTGTCAGCAAAGATGATATGCTTCAGATGTGACGGTGATAAGGGAGCATCCATCAATACATTCTTGTCACCAGTCATGTGATTTGTACATCCACTATCGAGAACCCACTCAGTGGCTTTGGGTTGATCATCCTGCAGATGAATTAGTACAACTTACGATCTCATATACTTCATCAGTGAAGAATATGATATCAAGTTCATCGATGAATTTCATCACCAAGATTCAGATGAGCAAGATGAGGACGTGTGAAATGAAAGTTCATTTCATCATGATTAGCCTGCGTCCTTTCAGGCGATTTGTCAGGCCCCCAACAAATTCTTCAGACGTTAAGGCACGTCTGGAGACCTGACCCTACAGAAGAGATTAGTTCTTTTTCTTCACCACCCACATCTGAAGGGGTGGCAAAGAGTTCATCATTCTGCGAGCACCATATGAAAATGGTGGCATAGAGGCCAAACCATTTCGTTTCACATAAGAGGGGTTAGGGTAAGCATATGAATAAGCAGAGAAATTCTTCGAGGACTTATGAACATATTGGTTTGAAGAATAATGCACATATTCATAGCCCTTAGCTCTACCCTGCGAAACAGATTTGTTAGCATGATGATAATCATATGAGGACCTTGATCCTTTTGAGGAATTTGATCTACGTGAGGAATTTGGTCCGTATGAGGACTTGGATCCATATGAAGAATTTTGTCCATATGAAGAATTTGATCTGGGGTTCCTATTCTTCACGGGTGGTGTCATGAGGACATTCACCTGAAGATTTTCAAGGTACTGCTTGGGAACCCAGATTTTCTTCATAGGGGAACCGTTCCTACAGTTAGTGCCAACATATCTAGCAAATACTTCACCATTCTGATTTTTGAACAGTTTATAGTTTGATTCAAATGACTCATCAACAGAATGAGGAAATTCACATGTAAAGCCAGATAAGTTAGATGGATCAACTGGAGGTCCCTTTGCAGCAACCCATGAGGTTTTGGGATACTTGCTCGGGCTTCGATCGTTCCATCAAGATTGAGTTTCCTCTCAAAGGCAATACCCTCTTTCCTAGGGTTCTGTTGAGGATCTACTTTTAAGCACATCACAAAGAGTCTGATGCCCTTTGAGGCTTTTGTACATGCTGTCATGTACAATTCCTTCATTCTGCATCGTCAAGGATACTAGCAATGTCCTCGGATGAGGAATTAGTGATAGCAGAGGCAGGTGAAGAATTTGTAACAGTTGAAGCATTTGAACATTCAGTGAAGAATTAGCGATTCACATTCAATGCACTTTAAGCATGGAGGAACAAATTCTTCTTGAGAAGCGCTGATTTGTTGAGCAAGTAATGAATCGCGCTCCTCAAGATCTTCATAACTCGCTCTTAGCTTCTCAAGATCTTGCTTTCTTTGAAGAAATTCATAAGAAAGTTTCTCATGATCGAGATAGGAGAGTGTTATGATGACCTTGAAGGCTGTCAAGCCTAGACCGAACTCTCAAGATTTTCAATCGGGGCTTGAGTGCGATCCATTTCTTCACCTAACATATCATCACTCTTATCTAGCATGTTTTGAACCTTTTCAAAAGCCCTTTGTTGTTTTATAGCAATCTTAGCAAGTTTAGAGTAGTGGGCTTGAGATCCTCATCGATTCATTTTCACTAGATTCAGAGGAGGTGAAATTGAGTACCTTGGCACCTTTTGCCATGAAGCAATAGGTGGGGCGTAGTCATCATTTTCCTCATCGGTTTGTTGGCGGAGTCAGTTTCTTGATGTTGAAGATGGACTTGCTAACATAAGCGATAGCAAGAGCCGACTAGCCACACCAGATTCGGATTCTTCGACTCCTCCTCTTCCTCATTTTCCTCAGATTCAGCTTGAGTCCATTTCCTTGCCAATGAATGCCCGAGCCTTTTGGAGCTGCTCTTCTTGTGAGAAGAAGGTTTTGAGGATTTTGATGATGAAGATTTTGATGATTTCTTCTTCTTCTTCATGTCATCAGAACTGTAATCCTTGTGCTTCTTCTTCTTCAATTCCTTTTCCCACTGAGGACAATCTTGGATGTAGTGACCAGGTTTCTTGCATTTGTGGCAAAGTCTTCTCTTATAGTCACTAGATGAGGAATCACTGCTTCTTGAGGATTTTCCAAAGCGACCACGTCTTGTGAATTTCTGTAATTTCTTCACGAGCAGTGCTAGCTCCTGGCCAAATTCTTCCGGATCTCCAAGGCTACTACCAGAGTCTTCACTCTCAGATTCAGATACAGCCTTGGCCTTCAGGGCACGTGTTTTTCCATAGCCAGAACCATAGAGATCTCTCTTTTCAGCAAGCTGGAACTCGTGAGTATTTAGCCTTTCGAGGATATCAGCAAGATCAAGAGACTTGTAATCAGCTCGTTCTTGTATCATCAGTGCTAGAGTATCAAATGAGGAATCAAGCGATCTTAGCAATTTCTTCACCACCTCATGGTCGGTGATGTCAGTGGCACCCAGTGCTTGAAGCTCATTTGAGATGTCAGTGAGGCGATCGAAGGTTTGTTGAACATTTTCGTTGTCGAGTCTTTTGAAGCGGTTGAAGAGATTCCGAAGAACATCAACTCGAGAGTCACGCTGAGTTGAGACACCTTCATTTACTTTGGACAGCCTATCCCAGATGAGTTTGGCAGATTCCAAAGCACTCACTCTTCCATATTGACCTTTGCTCAGATGGCCACATATGATATTCTTCGCTTGAGAATCGAGTTGCTTGAATCTCTTCACATCAGCATCATTCGGAGAGGTGTGACCGAGGAAACACCTTTTGTCACAACATACCGTAGATCGTTGTCAATTGCTTCAAGATGCATTCGCATTTTGTTCTTCCAATGAGGGGTAGTCCGTCCCATCGAAGGTAGGACACCCCTGCTGAGACCTTGATCATACTGCGGTCGACATAACTAAAACTCTGGTGGTTAAACCAAAATCACACGTAACAAGGGAGTACCTTGCTCGATACCAATTGAAAGTCGTTATATCGACTAGAGGGGGGTGAATAGGCGATTTTAGAGAATTTTACAAATTCTTCAATCGAGGAATTTGCCGGTGAGGAAATTCCTTAGCGAAGAAATACACGCAGCGGAATAAGTACTCAGAAGTAAGCATAACAGATTACAGGCATAGTCATCATGATGAAATGAAGACTATCACAGAGCACAGAAAGCGTAATCACAGGATAACACAAGATGAAGACAAACAGACTGAAGAAATTGAACTGAGGAAATTGAGAAAGTCTTCAGTCAAAGTCTTCAAACACAGATATGAACAAAAACTCAACACATTAATGAGGAAATGAAAGGGTTGAGGAAATAGAACCAGTTAGGTTGGTGAAGACAATGATTTGGTAGACCAGTTCCAACTGCTGTCTGAGTTGTACGTCTGGTTGGAGCGGCTGAGTATTTAAACTCGAGGACACACAGTCCGGACACCCAACACCGAGCACGCAGCTCAGACACCAAGTCCTCACCGTATTCTCCTTGAACTAAGGTCACGCAGACCTCGTCCAATCACTCGTGGTAAGTCTTCAGGCGACTTCCAAACCTTCACATACTTGGTCACTCGGCGATCCACAATTCCTCTTGGATGCTCTAGACCTTGACGCCTAACCGTCTGGAAGAAGCACAATCTTCAAAGGTAACAAGCGTCGGATCCACGCAGGATCAATTTCTTCAGTGATGCTCAATCACTTTGGGTTTGTTGGGGTTTGGTTTTGGGTTTTTCCTCACTTGATGATTTTCGCTCAAATTCCTCAGAGGATGGGTTGCTCTCAAATGACAAATGTCAAGTTCTCTCGAGCAGCCAACCAACTAGTGGTTGTAGGGGCGGCTATTTATAGCCTAGGAGCAGCCCGACATGATAAGACATAAATGCCCTTCAATGATATGACCGTTAGGTGGATAAGATATTTGGGACAGCGGTAGCAGAAGACAAAGAACGGTCGGAATTTTGAACATCAAATTCCTCGGGGCTATCATGTTCCTCATCGTGTAGGCAATTCGCATGGCGAATTCCTAACTCCTCGGTCCGAACAAATTCTCGGCGACGGAAGAACTTCGTCTCACATCAAGAAATTGACTGAACTGTATGAGATTTCCAAAGGCTTCACTCAAGGGATTGGTAGATGTAGGATTTTGAGTTGAGCATCACATGGAAATTTTTCCTTAGTATTTCCTCGACCCCCTTTAACGATGCGGTGTTTCCTATGACTCAAGAAAGAGAAAATGAAACTACGAAAACAAAAGTCTTCACGCTTCATGTTCCTCAAATGAATACCAAGTCTTCAAGGTCACACCAATTTCTTCACTTTCAAAGTCTTGAAAGTCTTGAAATATCAAATTCTTGATTGAAGAACTTCATTTTAGGGTCGACTTTCTCTGTAAATATCAAACTCCTCATAGAGTTATAGACCTGTGTACACTTACAAACGCATTAGTTACTTAACCTATAAGTCTTCAATACACCAAAATCACTAAGGGGCACTAGGTGCACTTACAGTCTTCAAGGACGACGATAAACACCACCAAAATTACTGAGATACTCCGGAAGAATGAAAAACAGAGAGGTTGAGCCAACAATGAAATGATTTGAAATTGTTCTTGGAAAGGCATCTGACTGATGGGATCCATTCTTACGTCACACTCCGAAAAGAATTGGGAATAACTCCGGGAAAATCAGAAGAGTCAGGTAAGATCCTGGGAAAAGACCTGTGGGTTAGGGCCCACTAAAGGAAAGCACCGTTGGAAAGGGATGTTGAACAGATAGATGATGCACCGGAATAATTGAAATATTTGAATGAGGTGACAACCTCGAATTAATTCAAACACAGACGAGTCTCCTGAGATGACTTGAGCACTCCGGAAGGATAAACTGGCGAGAGGCGAACGAGCAAGGGGAAAACATTTGAGCCGAGGAAAAGAATATGATCAACCCGAAAAAACTTGAATTGAGTCCACCGGAAAAGAAAGGGATGAAGAATGACGAACGAGACGAGAATTCACCGGTTGAAACAATTTACGAAAGACTGAAGAGGTTCCGCACGAATGAAATTGATGGTCGAAACAAACTCGAACTCCGGGAATAAAAGGTGTGGGAGGGCGGGAAAACACAGGCAACTTGGAAGGGGAAATCGACGAATATCTTGAAGAGAAAACACCGGTTGAAAACATTGAGGAAAGAAAGCAAAGGCTTCGCACGAGTTGGAAGGATACTCGATTACGGACTCCGGTTCCGGGAAGAAGAAGGGAGGGCGGGTGGGAAAAGAAAAACAACTGAGGATTGAACTTGCAAAGATGAAGAGGCTCGAGTCGACTTGACGAGAAATGCACCGGATAAAAAGAGCTGAGGAACAACGAACGGAAAACCAACTGCGTGAACCTAAAGAAAAATTTGAATGAGAAGAGGAGTAGTTCAAAACACCTACGTCAAAATTTCTTACCAGAGCGACGAAGGGGCAGAGGAGTAAAAAGAATTCCTACTCTCCGATATAACTAGACTCAGAAATCAGTTTTCTTCTAGACTCAACAACGGCCAAGCTACACGATCAATCAAGGGGCTCTAGGGTCGGTCGAGGCTCGATACCAACTTATCACGCCCAATATGCGACCCTATCCAAAAGGAACTCGACGGTCCCACCAAGGATAGACCCGCATATTGAAATGCTTTTGCAAGGTGGATATCATTACATCAACATTACATAATACATAGGGATACATACATAAGGCACAAATGCCACAAGAATACATCAACATCATGTACAAGAGATCAACATCCGACTACGTATGGAACATAAACAGAAACTCAAACAAAATCCACCTCGCTAGCCCAAGCTGCCGACCGGAACCTATCCCCGATCAAGAAGAAGCGTAAGAAGAACTCCAATACAAGCAAACATCGCTCTCACGTCATGATCATCGCAAACCTGTACCTGCACCTGGTGGTGTAGTAATCTGTGAGCCACGAGGACTCAGCAATCCCATTACCATGGGTATCAAGACTAGCAAAGCTTAATGGGAAAGGAAGGGATAAAGTGGTGAGGTTGCAGCAGCGTCTAAGCATATATGGTGGCTAACATACGCAAATAAGAGCGAGAAGAGAAACAAAGGAATGGTCGTCAACTAGTAATGATCAAGAAGTGATCCTGAACTCCTACTTACGTCAGACATAACCCAGAAGCCGTGTTCTCCTCTCGATCAACCCCAAAAAGAGACACTCACGGTTACGCACACGGTTGGTGTATTTTAGAAGAGTTTGCTTCGAGTTACTACAACCGGATATCAACAAATTCCCATCTACCACATAACCGTGGGCACGGCTCTCGAAAGTTTATACCCTACAGGGGTGTCCCAACTTAGCCCATGATAAGCTCTCGCGATCAACGAAGGATATTCCTTCTCCCCGGGAAGACCCGATCAGTCTCGGAATCCCGGCTACAAGACATTTTGACAGCAATAAAACAAGACCAGCAAAGCCGCCCGATGCGCCGACAATCCCGATAGGAGCTGCACATATCTCGTTCTCAGGGCAACACCGGATGAGACAGGCTACGAGTAAAACCAAGCCTCGAGTTTCCCCGTGGTGGCCCCTCAAGAAGTGCTCGGTTCGAACCAGCACTTAGAGAAGCACCGCCCCGGGGCTAAAATAAAGATGACCCTTGGGCTCCGGAAACCCAAGGGAAAAAGGGGTAGGTGAGGCAAATGGTAAAACCAATGTTGGGCCTTCTTTGGAGTCTTATTCAAAGCGAACTGTCAAGGGGTCCCATAAATCACCCGACCGCGTTAGGGACGCAAAATCCGGGAACATAATACCGATATGACGGAAACTAGGGCGGCAAGAGTGGAACAAAAACACCAGGCATAAGGCCGAGCCTTCCACCCTTTACCAAGTATATAGATGCATTAATAATATAAGATATATTGTGATATCCCAACAAGTAAACATGTTCCAACAAGGAACAACATCTCCATGTTCCAACAAGGAACAAACTTCATCTTCACCTGCAACTAACAATGATATAAGAGGGGCTGAGCAAAGCGGTAACATAGCCAAACAACAGTTTGCATAGGAAAGGTGTCAAAGGTTAGAGGCTGACATGGCAATTTGGGAGGCTTGAGCAGCAAGTGATAGGTAGCGCAGCATAGGGATAGAACGAAGCAACTAGCATAGCAATGATAGTAGTGAGATCCAGGGTAGCGGTCATCTTGCCTGAAATCCCGCAAGGAAGAAGAACGAGTCCATGAAGAAGATGAACGGATGAAGCCGAACCAAGCGTAGACGAACGAATCCTCATGATCGCAACAAAACAGGAACTAACAAGAAGAAGCACACAACATAGTAAACACACCACACATGAACAAGACAAGATGCACAACAAACATGATGCATGACAAATCTAGATGAGGCTACTCATGTCAAGAGATGATGCAAACAGGAACAACACATCAAAGCAAGTTTAAATGAGGCCGGAAACAACATATAACAATTCCGGTAAGTCCTCATATGCAAATTTCGAAATTGGTCCAGATCTGTATAAACCTTATGTTCAAGTTGTTAAACAGCAAGTTAAGATGCACCACGATGATCTACCCGAAATTCTAGTCAATTTACATATAAAGTTCATTAGATTTGAAGCTACGGCCTAGAAGATATGAGCAAAACAAGATAAACATGTCATTGATGCAAAATGCGTACAAACATCAAACAAACACCTCAAAACAAGGATGCAACATGATAATATGAAGCTACATGCAAAATCAAGCAAGTATCATATAAAGCACACTCAAAACGGAGCAACGGTTCAACACATACACACAATACAAGTTATAGCAACAATCTGTCCAAGACAGCAAGTAGGCATATTGCAAGCATCAAAACAACATGCTACAGAATCTCAACATGATAACAAAAGGCATGGGCATGATGTACAGGTAAAGCATGACAAAACATGAACACTGAGCTATCTCCATAAACAACTAGAACATGCTCAAAAACACATGGCAAGATTGCAAATAATAACAGTTTCAGACTTATCAGGAAATAACATCAGGTTGCAATATTTAGAGCTATCAAACCACATGCTACATGAACTTATCATGGCAAACAAAGGCATTGAATGATACTACTAAATGCATAGAACAAAAGTCCCTTAATGACCATGAGCCAAAAGGGCACAGAAAATATGATGGCACCCATGTAAACATGGCAAGTTATATTACAGATTCATATATGGCAGGAACAACAATAAGTAGGCATGTTGGTGAGCTTGAACCACTCACCACAGAGCAATACATGGCATGGCAAGGCAACTCACAGTAAGAAGACATGGCATAGAAGATATACATGGCAAGAACAACATCATAGCATACACTGATCAACTACAACAACCTTGGCAAAATTGAATAACATGTAAACAACCTGCCAGGAAACATTTTATAGCAAAAGTAGAGCTCCATTGACTCAAGCTATGGCACTCCATAATTGCAAACAAGGGCATTGATGGATAGATCATAACCATATGTTCAAAACATCCTTACTGAAGTATCTCAAAATAAGCATGGATCTCTCGGTAGCATCAAGTTTACATGGCATAAAAATATCAGCAGAACAGGGGCTGAAATCAGCAACATCATGAAGCCTAGTTTGCATGCTTGTGCTAGTCACCACAGAGATCACACAAATACATGGCATACACCCCTGTAAAGATGGCATGGCATATTACAAAACACATGTAGGACTCGAGATCATAGGGTGCACACATCAATCATGGAAAAAATGACAAAAGTGCATGTTTTGATAAGAATCTGAAACTAACATCACATAGCCCTCTAGCTGGCTACCCGGAGGGTCGGCGGCGGTGAGGTGGCGGCGCGCCATTGGCTGGGGCGGCGGTGGATTTTGTCCAGCGGTGGACGGACATGTCCGGCTGCGTGCGGGGGGGATTTTTAGGGTTAGGGGAAGAATTCATCCGCGAAATTTTTGGGGGAGACACATATTTATAGGTAGAGGGAGCTAGGAGAGTCCAAATGAGGAGCGGTTTAAGCCCACACGATCGTGATCGAACGACCGAGAGCATGGAGGGGAGTTAGGTGGGTTTTGGGCCACTTTGGAAGGGTGTTGGGCTGCAAGGAGAAGGAGGCTTTGCGGTTACCCGGTTAACCGTTGGAGTACCAAACGACCTCCAAATGGCACGAAACTTGACAGGTGGTCTACCGGTGCTATACCAAGGCCGCTTGACAAACCTCGGTCCATTCCAAGACCGTTTAACACCCGCACACGAAAAGAGGTAAAAGGGGGCGCCGGGTGACATAGGAGTGCCGGATTGCAAAACGGACAACGGGGAAAATGCTCGGATACATGAGACGAACACGTATGCAAAATGAAATGCACAAGACGACATGATATGAAATGCAGGGGATGACATGGCAAAGTGCAACACGCAAGCACATGACATGGCAACAACGGCGAATAACTGGCAGACACCTGGCGCATCGAATCCGGGGCGTTACATTTTACGTGGCTGCTACGGACTGAGCAAGAACCGTTCTTAGCTACGCATCAAAACCACAACAATTTTTTGTCAAGTGTGTTGTTTTAACCTTCAACAAGGACCGGCCGTAGCCACACCCGATTCGGCTAAAGTTGGAGAAACTGACACCCGCCAGCCACCTGTGTGCGAAGCATGTCGATAGAACCAGCCTCGCATAAGCGTACGCGTAATGTCGGTCCGGGCCGCTTCATCCAACAATACCGCCGAATCAAAGTATGACATGCTGGTAAGCAGTATGACTATTATCGCCCACAACTCTCTGTGTTCTACTCGTGCATATAACATCTACGCATAAACCTGGCTCGGATGCCACTGTTGGTGAACGCAATAATTTCAAAAAAATTCCTACGCACATGCAAGATCCATCTAGGTGATTGATACGTCCATTTTGCATCATGCTTTTATATCGATATTTATCGCAGTATGGGCTGTTATTTCACGTTATGTCACAATACTTATGGCTATTCTCTCTTATTTTACAAGGTTTACATGAAGAGGGAGAATGCCAGCAGCTGGAATTCAGGCTGGAAAAGGAGCAAATATTGGAGACCTATTCACATGCAACTCCAAAAGTCCTGAAACTCCACGGAATGTCTTAAAATAAATAAAGAAAAATCATCGCCAAAGATGAAGGCCAGGGGCCCACACCCTGCTCACGAGAGTGGGGGGCGCGCCCTACCCCCCTGGGCGCGCCCCCTACCTCGTGGGCCCCCTGGTGGCTCTCCGATTCCCATCTTCTCCTATATGAAGTCTTTAGATGATAAAAAAGGGAAGCAACCTTTCGGGACGAGACTCCGCCGCGACGAGGCGGAACCTTGGCGGAACCAATCTAGGGCTCTGGCAGAGCTGTTCTGCCGGGGACACTTCCCTCCGGGAGGGGAAATCATCGCCATCATCATCACCAACGCTCCTCTCATCGGGAGAGGGCAATCTCCATCAACATCTTCACCAGCACCATCTCATCTCCAAACCCTAGTTCATCTCTTGTATCCAATTCTTGTCTCCAAGTCCGGGATTGGTGCTAGTAGGTTGCTAGTAGTGTTGATTACTCCTTGTAGTTGATGCTAGTTGGTTTATTTGGTGGAAGATTATATGTTCAGATCCTTTATGCACATTATTACCCCTCTGATTATGAACATGAATATGCTTTGTGAGTAGTTACGTTTGTTCCTGAGGACAAGGGAGAAGTCTTGCTATCAGTAGTCATGTGAATTTGGTATTCGTTCGATATTTTGATGAGATGTATGTTGTCTAATCTCTAGTGGTGTTATGTGAACGTCGACTACATAACACTTCACCATTATTTGAGCCTAGAGGAAGGCATTGGGAAGTAATAAGTAGATGGTGGGTTGCTAGAGTGACAGAAGCTTAAACCCTAGTTTATGCGTTGCTTCGTAAGGGGCTGATTTGGATCCATATGTTTCATGCTATGGTTAGGTTTACCTTAATACTTTTGTTGTAGTTGCGGATGGTTGCAATAGAGGTTAATCATAAGTGGGATGCTTGTTCAAGTAAGAACAGCACCCAAGCACCGGTCCACCCACATATCAAATTATCAAAGTACCGAACGCGAATCATATGAACGTGATGAAAACTAGCTTGACGATATTCCCATGTGTCCTCGGGAGCGCTTTTCCTATTATAAGAGTTTGTTCCGGCTTGTCCTTTGCTACAAAAAGGATTGGGCCACCTTGCTGCACCTTATTTACTTTTGTTACTTGTTGCTCGTTACAATTTACCTTATCACAAAACTATCTGTTACCACTTATTTCAGTACTTGCAGAGAGTACCTTGCTGAAAACCGCTTATCATTTCCTTCTGCTCCTCGTTGGGTTCGACACTCTTACTTATCGAAAGGACTACGATAGATCCCCTATACTTGTGGGTCATCAAGTCTCTTTTCTGGCGCCATTGCTGGGGAGTGAAGCGCCTTTGGTAGGTGGAATTTGGTAAGGAAAACTTTATTTAGTGTGCTGAAATTTTCTGTCACTTGTTACTATGGAAAGTAATTGTCTGAGGGGCTTGTTTGGGGTATCTTCACCCCGTCCAGTAGAGCAAAGAGTTGCTCCTCAACCTACTCAACCTACTGAACCTATTGAAAATGAAACTCCTTTTGAATTTCCTTCGGGTATGAGTGAAAAACTGCTAGCTAATCCTTTTACAGGAGATGGAACAAAGCACCCTGATGAGCACTTAATATATGTGGATGAAATTTGTGGATTATTTAAGCTTGCAGGTGTACCCGATGATGTTGTTAAGAAGAAGGCTTTTCCTTTATCTTTGAAGGAAGACGCATTGACATGGTATAGACTATGTGATACGAGATCATGGAACTATAAAAGATTGAAATTGGAATTTCATCAAAAGTATTACCCTATGCATCTTGTTCATCGTGATCGCAATTATATATATAATTTTTGGCCTCGCGAAGGAGAAAGCATCGCTCAAGCTTGGGGGAGGCTTAAATCAATGTTATATTCATGTCCCAATCATGAGCTCTCAAAGTGACAATTCTTCAGAATTTTTATGCTCGGCTTTCTGATAACAATCGCACCATGCTTGATACTTCTTGTGCTGGCTCTTTTATGATGAAGAATATTGAATTCAAATGGAATTTATTGGATAGAATTAAACGCAACTCTGAAGATTGGGACCTCGACGAAGGTAAGGAGTCAGGTATGACACCTAAGTTTGATTGTGTTAAATCTTTTATGGATACCGATATCTTCCGTAAGTTTAGTACTAAATATGGACTTGACTCTGAGATAGTAGCTTCTTTCTGTGAATCTTTTGCTACTTATGTTGATCTCCCTAAAGAGAAGTGGTTTAAATATCATCCTCCCATAGAAGTAAAAGTAGCTGCACCTATTAAAGTTGAAGAAAAGACTGTCACTTATAATGATCCTATTGTTCCTACCTCTTATGTTGAGAAACCACCTTTCCCTGTTAGAGTAAAGGATCATGCTAAAGCTTCAACTGTTGTTCGTAAAAGCAATATTAGAACTTATACACCTCCTGAGCAAGTCAAAGTAGAACCTAATATTGCTATTGTTGAAGATCTCTTGTCTGATAATATTGATGGGCATGTCATTCAATTCTCTCGTGAAACTGCTAGAATTGCTAAACCCTGTGCTAAAGATAAACATAGACCTGTGGTAGGCATGCCTGTTATTTCTGTTAAAATAGGGGATCATTGTTATCATGGCTTATGTGATATGGGTGCTAGTGCTAGTGTTATACCTATTACCTTGTATGAAGAAATTAAGCATGAAATTGCACCCGCTGAGATAGAAGATATTGATGTTACAATTAAGCTTGCCAATAGAGATACTATTTCGCCAGTGGGAATTGTTAGAGATGTTGAAGTCTTGTGTGGGAAAACCAAATATCCCGTTGATTTTCTTGTTATTGGTTCGCCAGAAGATAGCTTTTGTCCCATTATATTTGGTAGACCCTTCTTGAATACTGTTAATGCTAAGATAGACTGCGAAAAGAATGTTGTTACTATTGGCTTGGATGATATGGTTCATAAGTTTAATTTCTCTAAATTTAGTAAACAACATCGTGAGGAAGAATTGCCTAGTAAAGATGAAATTATTGGTCTTGCTCCTATTGCTGTACCTCCTAGTGATCCTTTAGAACATTATTTGCTAGACCATGAAAATGATATGTTCATGAATGAAAGAAGGGAAATAGATGAAGTATTCTTTAAACAGGAACCTATTATGTAACACAATTTGCCTGTTGAAATCTTAGGGGATCCTCCTCCACCCAAGGGTGATCCCGTGTTTGAGCTTAAACCGTTGCCTGATAATCTTAAATATGCTTATCTTGATGAAAAGAAAATATATCCTGTTATTATTAGTGCTAACCTTTCAGAGCATGAAGAAGAAAGATTATTGAAAACTCTGAAGAAACACCGTGAAGCTATTGGATATACTCTCGATGATCTTAAGGGCATTAGTCCCACTCTATGTCAACATAAAATAAATTTGGAAGCAGATGCCAAACTAGTTCGTGATCCTCAACGACGTTTGAATCCTAAAATGAAAGAAGTTGTAAGAAAATAAATACTCAAATTCCTGGAGGCAGGTATAATTTATCCCGTTGCTGATAGTCAGTGGGTAAGTCCTGTCCATTGTGTCCCTAAGAAGGGAGGTATTACTGTTGTCCCTACTGATAAAGATGAATTGATTCCGCAAAGAATTATCACAGGTTATAGGATGGTAATTGATTTCCGCAAATTAAATAAAGCTACTAAGAAAGATCATTATCCCTTACCTTTTATTGATCAAATGCTAGAAAGATTATGCAAACATACACATTATTGCTTTCTAGATGGTTATTCTGGTTTCTCTCAAATACCTGTGTCGGCTAAAGATCAATCAAAGACTACTTTTACATGCCCTTTTGGTACTTTTGCTTATAGACGTATGCCTTTTGGTTTATGTAATGCACCAGCTACCTTTCAAAGATGCATGATGGCTATATTCTCTGACTTTTGTGAAAATATTTGTGAGGTTTTCATGGACGACTTTTCCGTCTATGGTTCCTCTTTTGACGATTGCTTGAGCAATCTTGATCGAGTTTTGCAGAGATGTGAAGAAACTAATCTTGTCTTGAATTGGGAAAAGTGCCACTTTATGGTTAATGAAGGTATTGTCTAGGGGCACAAAGTTTCTGAAAGAGGTATTGAAGTTGATAAAGACAAGGTTGATGCTATTGAAAAGATGCCATGTCCCAAGGACATCAAAGGTATAAGAAGTTTCCTTGGTCATGCCGGATTTTATAGGAGGTTCATTAAGGACTTCTCAAAAATTTATCGGCCTCTGACTAATTTATTACAAAAAGATGTACCATTTGTCTTTGATGATGATTTTGTAGAAGCATTTGTAATACTTAAGAAAGCATTAATCTCTGCACCTGTTGTTCAGCCACCTGATTGGAATTTACCCTTTGAAATTATGTGTGATGATAGTGATTATGCTGTAGGTGCTGTTCTAGGGCAAAGAGTTGATAAGAAATTGAATGTTATCCATTATGCTAGTAAGACTCTAGACAATGCTCAAAGAAGTTATGCTACTACCGAAAAGGAACTCTTAGCAGTTGTATTTGCTTGTGATAAATTCAGACCCTATATTGTTGACTCTAAAGTAACTATTCACACAGATCATGCTGCTATTAAATATCTTATGGAAAAGAAAGATGCAAAACCTAGACTTATTAGATGGGTTCTCTTGCTGCAAGAATTTGATTTACCTATTGTTGATAGAAAAGGAGCTGAGAACCCCGTTGCAGACAACTTGTCTAGGTTAGAGAATGTTCTTGATGACCCACTACCTATTGATGATAGCTTTCCTGATGAACAATTAAATGTCATAAGCACTTCTTGTAGCACTCCCTGGTATGCTGGTTATGCTAATTATATTGTTGCTAAATTTATACCACCTAGCTTCACATACCAACAAAAGAAAAAGTTTTTCTATGACTTGCAACATTACATCTGGGATGACCCATATCTTTATAAAGAAGGGGTATATGGTGTTATTAGACGTTGTGTACCTGAGCATGAACAGGAACATATCCTATGCAAGTGTCACTCCGAGGCTTACGGAGGGCACCACGCTGGAGATAGAACTGCACATAAGGTATTGCAATCCGGTTTTTATTGGCCCACTCTCTTCAAAGATGCCCGTAAGTTTGTTTTGTCTTGTGATGAATGTCAAAGAATTGGTAATATTAGTAGACGTCAAGAAATGCCTATGAATTATTCACTTGTTATTGAACCATTTGATGTTTGGGGCTTTGATTATATGGGACCTTTTCCTGCCTCTAATGGATATACTCATATTTTAGTTGCTGTTGATTACGTTACTAAGTGGGTAGAAGCTATTCCAACTAGTAGTGCTGATCATAACACTTCTATTAAAATGCTTAAGGAAGTTATTTTTCCGAGGTTTGGAGTCCCTAGATATTTAACGACTGATGGTGGTTCACATTTTATTCATGGTGCTTTCTGTAAAATGCTTGCTAAATATGACGTTAATCATAGAATTGCATCTCCTTATCACCCACAGTCTAGTGGTCAAGTAGAATTGAGCAATAGAGAGCTCAAATTAATTTTGCAAAAGACTGTTAATAGGTCTAGAAATAATTGGTCCAAGAAACTTGATGATGCATTATGGGCATATAGAACTGCATATAAGAATCCTATGGGTATGTCTCCGTATAAAATGGTTTATGGAAAAGCATGTCACTTACCTCTCGAATTAGAACATAAGGCATATTGGGCTATTAAAGAGCTCAACTATGATTTCAAACTTGCAGGTGAGAAGAGGTTATTTGATATTAGCTCACTTGATGAATGGAGAACCCAAGCTTATGAAAATGCCAAGTTGTTTAAAGAAAAGGTTAAAAGATGGCATGACAAAAGGATACAAAAGCGTGAGTTTAATGTAGGTGATTATGTGTTGCTATACAACTCTCGTTTAAGATTTTTTGCAGGAAAACTTCTCTCTAAATGGGAAGGTCCCTACATTATCGAGGAGGTCTATCGTTCGGTGCCATAAAATCAACAACTTCAAGCACAAATCCAAGGTGGTAAGCAGTCAAAGGATCAAACACTATATCTCGGTAATCCCATAAATGTTGAAACCAATATTATTGAAACCGTAACCCCAGAGGAATACATAAGGGACACTTTCCAGAACGTTCCAGACTCCGAAAAGGAATAGGTATGTGGTACGGTAAGTAAACCGACTCCAAAACAATTTTTAAGGCAATATTTCTCCGTTTTGGAATATTTAGAAAAATAGAAAAATAAATAGCAGTCCGGGGAGGACACGAGGCCTCCACGAGGGTGGAGGGCGCACCCTACCCCCCTGGGCGTGCCCCTACCTCGTGAACACCTCGTGTGCCCTCCGGACTCCGTTTTCTTGCACGATATGTATTTTGGTCGGTAAAAATTCATTATATATACTCCCTAAGGTTTTGACTCTCGTATCACGCAATTCTCCCCTATTCTTGTTTCGAGCTGTTTTTCTGACAGGCCTAGATCATCATGACGACCCCAAGTGCTTCCAAGGACAAGTTCTTCGAGAAGGTAATCAACCCTTACCTCGCGGAGGTGCTGCGACACCCTCAAACCATTGAGATGCGTGATGGGTTGCTGCACATCCGCGATGTTGAGGGACCAAAGGGAACCGGAAGCGTGGAGACGAGGCTCGAAGCAATGGAGCAACAAGTTTTCAAGTGCCAGGGGATGGTGGAGCGTGGAATCAACGCTACCCACAAGATGCTCGCGGAGTTCACCAACAACTACAAGCCGGACGCCAAGAGAACCGATGAGGCCATCTTCAAGCTACATGAGAAGATCGAGCACCTCCAAGCCCAAATCTATGATCTGCAAAATCAAAACTATGAGTATGAATATAGATTCAAAAGGATGAGTTTGGCTGCAGATTTGAGGATTCCGGAGACTCGATCATCCTTCTATGATGGTGAGCCTATGCCATAGAAGGTGGACACAAGCCCGCGTCATTAACAACACCTCCACCGCCAACAACAAAGAAGGAGATATAATCACATGGGTATGGGCACTCCCCTTGGCAACTGCCAAGCTTGGGGGAGGTGCCCTGGTATCGTATCACCATCACAACTCCTATCTTTACCATTTTTCTTAGTTCGATCCTATTATTAGTATCTTGATTTAGTAGAATAAAGTCATGGCATGATCTGGTTTTGAGTTTTGCTTTATGATCCTTCTTTGTAATCAAGTCCGTGAGCTATATAATAAAGATTAGTGTTGAGTCAAGGGCTTGAGTATTTTGCCATGATCTTGGGTGATTAGAAGAAAAAGAATAAAAAGAAACAAAGAGTTCATATTGATCTTATTGAAAGTAATGACTTCACATACAAAGAGTATGATGATTAAAAGTTGTTGGGAGTTGACAAATATAGCTTTGGTCATCGTTTCAATTAATAAGAAGTAATAAGGAAAGAGAGGTTTCACATATAGATATATTATCATTGACATCTTTTATGATTGGGAGCACTCATTAAAATATGACATGCTAAAGAATTGATGTTGGACAAGGAAGACAACATAATGAGTTATGTTTTCTTACATCTGAGATAAAGTATGTTGTCATGGATCCTCTACCATGTTGAGCTTGCCTTTCCCCCTCATGCTAGCCAAATTCTCAGCACCAAGTAGAAATACTACTTGTGCTTCCAATTACCCTTAAACCAGTTTTGCCATTAGAGTCCACCATATCTACCTATGGATTGAGTAAGATCCTTCAAGTAAGTTGTCATCGGTGCAAGCAATAAAAATTGCTCTCTAAATATGCATGACTTATTAGTGCAGAGAAATAAGCTTTGTACGAACTTGTTGTGGACGCAATAAAAGCGACGGACTGCATAATAAAGGTCCACATACAAGGGGCAATATAAAGTAACGTTCTTTTGCATTAGGATTTTGTGCATCAACCCTAAATGCGCATGACAACCTGTGCTTCCCTCTGCGAAGGGCCTATCTTTTATTATTATCCTCTACCTTATGCAAGAGTCACGGTGATCTTCACCTTTCCCTTTTTTATTTTATCCTTTGACAAGCTTAGCATGTTGGAAAGAACATGATATATATATATATATATATATATATATATATATATATATATATATATATATATATATATATATATATATATATATATATATATATATATATATATATATATAAATTGGATGTAGGGGAGCATGAATTATTATTGTTGACATTACCGTTGAGGTAAAAGGTTGTGGGGCAAAACTATAAGCCCCTATCTTTCTCTGTGTCCGACTAAAACTCCGTAACCACAAGTATTGCGTGAGTGTTAGCAATTATGAAGGACTAAGTGATAGTTGAGTATGTGGACTTGCTTTTAAGCTCTGACATAGACTCTTTCCGATGTTATGATAAATTGCAATTTCTTCAATGACTGAGGTTATAATTTGTTGATGCTCAATAAGGTTTCTGATTCATACTTTGGCTTTGTGAAAGGATCATCACTTGAACATAAGTAATCATATGACAAATCTATATATGTTGCTGTTATGAGAACAATCATGATGCCTTCATGTCCGTATTTTATTTTTATCAAAGCCTCTACCTCTAAACATGAGGGCATATTTATTGTTATCGGCTTTTCACTTGAGGACAAGCGAGGTCTAAGCTTGGGGGAGTTGATACGTCCATTTTGCATCATGCTTTTATATCGATATTTATCGCATTATGGGCTATTATTTCACGTTATGTCACAATACTTATGGCTATTCTCTCTTATTTTACAAGGTTTACATGAAGAGGGAGAATGACAGCAGCTGGAATTCTGTGCTGGAAAAGGAGCAAATATTGGAGACATATTTTGTGCAACTCCAAAAGTCCTGAAACTCCACGGAATGTCTTAAAATAAATAAAGAAAAATCGTCGCCAAAAATGAAGGCCAGGGGGCCCACACCCTGCTCACGAGGGTGGGGGGTGCGCCCTACCCCCCTGGGCGCGCCCCCCTACCTCATGGGCCCCCTGTTGGCTCTCCGATGCCCATCTTATCCTATATGAAGTCTTTTGATGAGAAAAAAACGGGAAGCAACCTTTCGGGACGAGACTCCGCCGCCACGAGGCGGAACCTTGGCGGAACCAATCTAGGGCTCCGGCAGAGCTGTTATGCCGGGGACACTTCCCTCCGGGAGGGGGAAATCATCGCCATCATCATCACCAATGCTCCTCTCATCGGGAGAGGGCAATCTCCATCAACATCTTCACCAGCACCATCTCATCTCTTGGTGCTAGTAGGTTGCTAGTAGTGTTGATTACTCCTTGTAGTTGATGCTAGTTGGTTTATTTGGTGGAAGATTATATGTTCATATCCTTTATGCACATTATTACCCCTCTGATTATGAACATGAATATGCTTTGTGAGTAGTTATGTTTGTTCCTGAGGACAAGGGAGATGTCTTGCTATTAGTAGTCATGTGAATTTGGTATTCGTTCGATATTTTGATGAGATGTATGTTGTCTAATCTCTAGTGGTGTTATGTGAACATCGACTACATAACACTTCACCATTATTTGGGCCTAGAGGAAGGCATTGGGAAGTAATAAGTAGATGATGGGTTGCTAGAGTGACAGAAGCTTAAACCCTAGTTTATGTGTTGCTTCGTAAGGGGCTGATTTGGATCCATATGTTTCATGCTATGGTTAGTTTTACCTTAATACTTTTGTTGTAGTTGCGGATGCTTGCAATAGAGGTTAATCATAAGTGGGATGCTTGTTCAAGTAAGAACAGCACCCAAGCACCGGTCCACTCACATATCAAATTGTCAAAGTACCGAACGCGAATCACATGAACGTGATGAAAACTAGCTTGACGATATTCCCATGTGTCCTCGGGAGCGCTTTTCCTATTATAAGAGTTTGTTACGGCTTGTCCTTTGCTACAAAAAGGATTGGGCCACCTTGCTGCACCTTATTTACTTTTGTTACTTGTTGCTCGTTACAATTTACCTTATCACAAAACTATCTGTTACCACTTATTTCAGTACTTGCAGAGAGTACCTTGCTGAAAACCGCTTATCATTTCCTTCTGCTCCTCGTTGGGTTCGACACTCTTACTTATCGAAAGGACTACGATAGATCCCCTATACTTGTGGGTCATCAGTGATGCATAGCAACGAGAGGGGAGAGTGTTGTCTACATACCCTCGTAGACCGAAAGCGGAAGCGTTATGACAATGCGGCTGATGTAGTCTTACGTCCTCACGATCCGACCGATCCTAGTACCGAAAGTACGACACCTCCACGATCTGCACACGTTCAGCTCGGTGACGTCCCATGAACTCTCGACCTAGCTGAGTGTCGAGTGAGAGTTTCGTCAGCACGACGGCGTGATGACGGTGATGATGAAGTTACCGGCACAGGGCTTCACCTAAGCATTGCAACGATATGACCGAGGTGGATTATGGTGCAGGGGGGCACCGCACACGGCTAAGAAAGTTGTCTATTCTGTGTTCTAGGGTGCCCCCCCCCCGCCCCCGTATATAAAGGAGCAAGGGGGTAGGCCGGCCGGCCCTATGGCGCACCAAGGAGGGTAGGAATCCTCCTCCTAGTAGGAGTAGGATTCCTCCTTTCCTAGTCCTACTAGGAGGGGGAAGGAAGGAGTGGGAGAGTGGAAGGAACGGGGGGGGGGGGCACCCCCCTCATAGTCCAATTAGGAGTCAAGGGGGCGGGGCGCGCGGCCTGCCCTGGCAGCCCCTCTCTCTCTCCACTAAGGCCCATCTAGGCCCACTAGTTCCCCGGGGGTTTCAAGAACCCTCCCAAGACTTCGGTTTTCTCCGAAATCACCCGGAACACTTCCGGTGTCCAAATATAGCCTTCCAATATATCAATCTTTATGTCTCGACCATTTCGAGACTCCTCGTCATGTCCATGATCACATCCGGGACTCCGAACAACCTTCAGTACATCAAAACACATAAACTCATAATATCGATCGTCATCGAACGTTAAGCGTGCGGACCCTACGGGTTCGAGAACTATGTAGACATGACCGAGACACGTCTCCAGTCAATAACCAATAGAGGAACCCAGATGTTCATATTGCCTCCCACATATTCTACGAAGATCTTTATCGGTCAAACCGCATAACAACATACGTTGTTCCCTTTGTCATTGGTATGTTACTTGCCCGAGATTCGATCGTCGGTATCTCAATAGCTAGTTCAATCTCGTTGCCGGCAAGTCTCTTTACTCGTTCCGTAATGCATCATCCAGCAACTAACTCATTATTTACATTGCTTGCAAGGCTTATAGTGATGTGCATTACCGAGAAGGCCGAGAGATACCTCTCTGACAATCGGAGTGACAAATCCTAATCTCGATCTATGCCAACTCAACAAGCACCATCGGAGACACCTGTAGAGCACCTTTATAATCACCCAGTTATGTTGTGATGTTTGGTAGCACACAAAGTGTTCCTCCGGTATTCGGGAGTTGCATAATCTCATAGTCAAAGGAACATGTATAAGTCATGAAGAAAGCAACAACAACATACTAAACGATCAAGTGCTAAGCTAACGGAATGGGTCAAGTCAATCACATCATTCTCTAATGATGTGATCCCGTTAATCAAATGACAACTCATGTCTATGGCTAGTAAACTTAACCATCTTTGATTCAACGGGCTAGTCAAGTATAGGCATACTAGTGACACTCTGTTTGTCTATGTATTCACACATGTACTAAGTTTCTGGTTAATACAATTCTAGCATGAATAATAAACATTTATCATGATATAAGGAAATATAAATAACAACTTTATTATTGCCTCTAGGGCATATTTCCTTCAGGCGGTGGCCGCCACTTTGTATCACGAGGTGGAGAAGAAGCCATTTGCTTTTAGCCGCTGTTGGGTCATATTTAATGGCAAGCCAAAGTGGAACCAAGTTGTGGCCGACCTCAAGTCCGGCAAGAAGAGGAATGATGGCTCAAGCTCCAACCAATCAATTGGGTTGGACGATGAAGAGGACGACGTTGTCGTGGAGATTGGAAAATCCACCGTGCCAAAGGACAACTGCCAAGTCATAGGAAACAAAGTGGGAGAAGCACGTACCGCCCGTGATGTCGCGGCTACCAAAATGTCTTCAACATGGACGGGCATTTTTTCGGTTAGGGAGAGCAAGAAGGAGGAGAGGTACAAGCTCATATTGGATGCGCAAAAGGAAAGGATGGAGTGGGACCGGAAGAGGACGAAGAAGAAGCTTGAAATTGAGAGGGAGAAGATTGAGTTAGAGAAGCAACAAGCGGTGATCAAATGGGAGCTTGAGAAGGCCAAGACATTTGGTGACATAGAGATTGAGTTAGAGGCTACCTATTCTGCACAACTTCAAATGAGCTGAAACTTCACGGAGATTTTTTATGGAATATTTAAGAATTATTGGAGCAAATAACTACCAGAGGGGGCCCACTAGGTGGGCACAACCCACCTTGGCACGCTAGGGAGCCCAGGCGCGCCCTGGTGGGTTGTGCCCTCCTGGCCCACCTCCGGTGCCCCTCTTCTGGTATGTAAGTCATTTTTACCTAGAAAAAATAAGGAGAGGACTTTCGGGGCAAAGCACCGCCGTCTCGAGGCGGAACTTGGGCAGGAGCACTTTTGCCCTCCAGCGGAGCGATTCCGCGGGGGAACTTCCCTCCCGGAGGGGGAAATCATTGTCATCATCATCACCAAAAACTCTCCCATCTTTGGGTGGGCAATCTCCATCAACATTTTCAACAACACCATCTCCTCTCGAACCCTAGTTCATCTCTTGTGTTCAATCTTTGTACCGGAACCTTAGATTGGTACTTGTGGTTGACTAGTAGTGTTCATTACATCTTGTAGTTGATTACTAAATGGTTTATTTGGTGGAATATTATATGTTCAGATCCATTATGCTATTTAATACCCCTTTGATCTTGAGCATGATTATCATTTGTGAGTAGTTACTTTTGTTCTTGAGGTCACGGGAGAAATCTTGTTGCAAGTAATCATGTGAACTTGATATGTGTTCGATATATTGATGGTATGTATGTTGTGATTCCCTTAGTGCTGTCATGTGAACGTCGACTACATGGCACTTCACCTTATTAGGGCCTAAGGGAATGCATTTTGGAGTAGTTATTAGATTATGGGTTGCGAGAGTGACAGGAGCTTAAACCCTAGTTTATGCGCTAATTCGTAAGGGGCTGATTTGGATCCAAAAGTTTAATGCTATGGTTAGATTTTATCTTAATACTTTTCGCGTAGTTGCAGATGCTTGCGAGGGGGTTAATCATAATTAGGAGGTTTGTTCAAGTAAGAACATCACCTAAGCACCGGTCCAACCACATATCAAGTTATCAAAGTAGCAAACACGAATCAAACCAACATGATGAAAGTGACTAGATGAAATTCCTGTGTATCCTCAAAAACATTTTGCTTATCATAAGAGACCGTTTTGGCTTGTCCTTTGCCTCAAAAGGATTGGGCTACCTTGCTCCATATTATTTGTCGTTACCGTTACTTGCTCGTTACCAATTATCTTGCTATCAAACTACTCGTTACTTATAATTCCAGTGCTTGCAGAGAATACCTTGCTGAAAACTGCTTGTCATTTCCTCCTGTTCCTCGTTGGGTTCGACACTCTTACTTATTGAAAGGACTACGATTGATCCCCTATACTTGTGGGTCATCAAGGCTGGTGTAGATTCTCTTAGAACTTTCAGTCTACCCAAGCATGAAAGCAATAATATCATGCTTCTTCCTAATTCTATGACTAAGCAGGCTTAGATCTTCCTTGAAGGAGTGTTTCCATGCTTGAAGTTATATATGGAGTTGCATTTCTCTAGATTTTGCCTTTTCTTTGTGACCAAATCTTCCAGCATCCAAGGATAGTGATTTCCATGGCAATGGAGTTGGACTGCCTCTCCAGAGAAAGACTGATTTCTTCATTGACTCGTGTTATACTTCCTGATAATATGCGCAGTCATACTTCATACTGAACAAAGTGATATGAGTTACTAGTCTGTAGTTACTCTTATTTAAATCAACTCTTATGGATGAAAAAAGTACATGAACTGGTGCCCTGTAAGTTCATGATAGAAGATAAGGGTGTGAACTACGTATTGTAAGTTTGCAGAAATATCTAAGTTCAGGACAGAGAAAAGGGTGTGAAGTATGTATTGTAAGTTCGCAGAAAGAACTTGAACTCTTGATCAAAATGCTTGCATGCACAAACCATGTACACTCACGGATCTATCATTGGTCTCTATCATATTCGTAGTATGTATATGTGTGTGTGAATCCCTTGCTTGTAATCGAGAAATAGTTTGTCGCATGGGAAAAGAGCTCTCTACCAATAGACAATTATAAAGTGTATTTTCTAAGGGATAGGATTTATAGCTCGCACGCACAGAGGTCACGTGCATTCAGATTGCCGGATTGCGGCAAGATTCTGAAACTTGTCTATGTGTTTAGGCTTAATTATTGCATGGATGCAACTCTGGTGCATCTTTTGGCAGAGATCGCATGCCCCCCACACCTCATCTTCCATGCTTTTTTCTTTTGACTTCTAAATTTGAATCTATTATATTTTGAGCCGAAAGTCTAATTTATATTTCGTTTGCATATTCATGTTCCTTGTGACGAGGGCTTTGAAACAAGACCTCTCTTGAATATGTTTTGACAAGTTTATAAAGCTTCACCAAGTTTCAACTACTAAAACTTGATAGATCGAATGATAAATTCACCAGTTCCAAAAACTTGGACTTCAACTCTAAACCCTAACCCCTAGCCCCTAAACCATAAACCATAAAATCTAATCCCTAACCCCTAAACCTTAAGCCCTAAGTGCTAAACACTAAACCCTAAAAGAAAATGAAACTTGGTACAAACTTAATGTTACAACATTCAAGTTTAATATTTGAAACTTAGTAAAAGAAATTGTCAAAACGTATTCAAGAGTGTTCTTGTTTGAAAGTTCTCATCACAACAAACACAAATACGCAAACTCAACTTAACACCCCCCCCCCACCACCACCACACACACACACACACACACACACCAGCAATCAAGGGCTTATTCCATGCGTGGGGAGCAAATGTGTGGTTGCATGCATGATGCACCAGCCCGTGCGTGCCCCTACGAATTTATCTATTTTCTAAAGGATGCGCTAAATTGTGTAGTTGCTCTCTATTGACACCATTGGCTAGATTCAACCCTGAATCCAACAATATTAATGTCATACTATTAGCTAAGCCACACATTGATGAACTAATTTTGGTTCAAACATAAATCATGAAATACATGGGCGCATTATACTTCTGAATGGAAGGACAATCACCAATAAACCACAAATGGTGACTAAAAAATCTGGCAATGGTTGTTGACTTTGATGCTTGTTCAAATTCTAAAAGGAGACCACAAACGGTGGCTATGGACTTTGATGGTGTTCAAATTCTAAAAGAGGACCTCCACGGACGTGGAGTTTCTACACCCAGGAGCAAATGCTCCTAGTATGAACAGTAGAATAAAAAAATTAAAAAAATGTCAAAAAATTCTGAATTTTTTTTGTGGCATACTTATACAAATGTTTGTTGTGCACGTAAAATTTCGTCGCGAAATCACATTGGTGGAAGGTGTGGTAAAAAAAACAAAATCGATGCTCTGAAAATGTTACTTACAAAAGCATTTTGCATCTCTGATTTTGTTTTTTTCGGCACGACTTCTACGGATGTGATTTCATGATGAAAATTTTTATGCACAAGAAAAACTTGTGAAAGTATGTCACCAAAAAATTTCAGAATTTTTTGAAATTTTTTTCTATTTTTTTAATTTTACTGTTCACACCAGGAGCATTTGCTCCTGGGTGTAGAATGGTACTTTCGGACCTCCACTGGCTTATGAAAAACATATCTGTAGGTCCATCATTTAATGATTCATTGGAGCTTAAGAAAATGATAGTAGACGCTGTAAAGTGACAACATATTTAAGTGGTAGAGCAATAGATATGCTTGCTTGGCATTCTACATGTATTTCCCCATACATAAGTTTTTGTGTCACATATACACACAGTTAATGCACTATATAAAGTGACTATATTCTTACAATTGTGGAAGCCGCTAAGTAAGATGCCGGAGGCCTCAACACTTGCGGCGATGTGTAACAAGCTTCGTCATCATGCAAAGGCTCTCGGGGAGGAGAGCAATCATCATGGAGAATGATCGATTGAAGTGGCAAGCTATGTCGTATGTTTGTCGTGTGTGTCAACTATTGAGCCTTTGATCCGGATGGGTCTGTATCGAACCTTTTTTATGTTTTCATTGTTCTGATGAAGGTGTGTTTTAAACACTAAAAAGGGTTCAGTTCACTAAAGCCGGACAAGCGCCTGTTTTCTAAAAACATATACACACGCATGAGCCTACTTGGTATATAAAACTGATGTAGGATTGTGTACATCAATCAACGCATTAACAAACCAGCGCAGTGCAATTCCAATGATTTTTGGGATTTATGTCGTACCTAAAATCATTTTGTTGTCTGAGTTGTTGAATCAATGGTAGAGTACTCGGCTTTTAAGTACGACAATTTGATATCTTTTTTTTTTTTGCTTTTGCCAATTCGATCTAGTCATGTGCTTTGCCTATGCGCTTGTGTTGGCGTACCTGTGAAAATTCTGATTATATGTGTGTTTTCACCAAGTTGTGTTGGCTACTGTTACTTATTTATGTTTGAAATAGGGTTATTGTTCATTTTGGCATATACAGCATGTAGCAAAATCAAGTATGAACAGATATGAACCATGGACCTGCGCTCTTGTAATACTTTAATCTTAGAATATGATGTCAACATGAAGAAGCCATTTACCGTCGTTCAACAGCTCAATTATGAGATCTAGAAAAACAGCTCAATTATGAGATCTTAAGAGCATTTTTGTTGGAGAAACCGACGTACTCCCTCCGTTCCATAATGTAAGACATTTTTCGACACTAGTATAGTGTTAAAAAACGTCTTACATTATGGGACGGAGGGAATAGCAAATAAGCAACTGACCGGTTTATCCATGTCACCTTTTGACAATTTCAGCTAACTGTGTTTTTTGCTTCGACGTTTTATGATGTGTGAAATTATTACAAGCAGAGCAAATCCCATTCTTTTCCACAATAAATTGACTCGCATAGATATCTTTGTGCTGAATCATGCTGATCTGATTTGTTGTCAAAAAGTAACATAGCGCATGGATCTTTCATCGATCACAGTATCCAACAGATAACAGATTGCCCACCAACTCTTCCCTCTTTTGCTCTTCTCAACGGCTAACTTCCCCAATTCGTAGTATACTACATATAAACTACAGCCAAAGGACACCACTAAAGAAAAGGGAAATTGGATCCATATGCACGTCCGCATCCTTCTTAGTTTATCCACCGCCAAATATTTTTATGTCTACAGTTACAAAAGTTACAATGCATTAGTCTCCCGGTGATGTGCAATCCACTCGGCACTTTATATATAGAAAAAAAAAGGAAGAAAAAAGGTACGTGGTGCCTGCTTGCTCTCATAGTAAAACGAGCAATAAGCCAAGCGAATCAACGAGCGGACTTTATGTGCGAAAATGACCGTACGTAGCTAGCGAGTAGAACATAATATCGAATCTGACGTAACTGGCGAGTACTATTTAGGTAGCGGCTATAATATGGCAGGCCAGCGCCCAGTGATACCACTATTATGGCACACGCATATATACCAGATAGAGGACGATGCCCCGCAACGGCCGGGGTCCATGTATCGACTCCGGATTAACTAGGTTTAGTAAGGTTTCAAAAAAAAAAAAACTAGGTTTAGTAACTGGTATAGTACTGGAGCACGTACCAACCAGCTCACCGGTCATCATGTCTTAAGCCAATGCAATATACTACTCACTAGGGATCGTGGTAGCTCCACAGGCTCTCCCCCGCCCCCGGCGGGAACGGCCACTCGTCGGAGGCGGTGGGGCTCAGCCTTGGCGGGCTCATCATCATGCCCGCCGCCATGTTGCGCAGCATCTGCGGCATCTCGAAGATCGCCTCCTCGTCCATGAAGTCCTCATTGCCCATCTGATGCTGCGGCGTGCGGTCATCGGCGGCGCCTTCGCTTGTTATTGTGCCGTGATGTCTCTGCTCCTCCGCTGTCGCGGCAGTCGAAGCAGTGCCATCAGGCGCCTCGCCGCCGTGCGGCCTGTAAAGCTGGGCGGCCGCCGCGGCTGCGGCTGCGGCCGCACGTATGTCCTCCGGGGAGGCAGACGCGGGGACAGGGCGCGAGGCGGCGGCGCCAGGGAAATTGAGCACGGCGTCGGAGCCGCGCAGCGCGCGGGCGGCCACGTCATAGGCCGCGGCAGCCATCTCAGCCGTCGGGTAAGTTCCGAGCCATATGCGGCGCGCCTTGCGCGGCTCGCGGATCTCCGAGACCCACTTGCCGTTTCTGCACCGGATGCCGCGGTAGAAGGGGTGCTTCCCAGTGGACCGCGGCGACGGCTCCCCGGAGCTCGTCGCCGCCAACGCCGTCGCCGTCGTTGTCCCCACCGTGTCGCCTAGGTGAACCGGCGGGGAATGGGGCGAGGCAGGAGCACCCGGGGAAAGTTTGGTCGCCGGTTCAGCAGCAGCTTGCACTTGCACCTGAGGAGGAGCAGCAGCAGACGAGGAGGTTGCCGAAGGCTGCTCAGCCATGTACCATTAGGGCATACATGCCAGAGCTGCAGTGCGCCTATGAAACTAGCTAATCTATATGGTGCACGCAGGTGTATGCCAAGGCGGGTAAGCGGTTAAGTACCCGTCGCTTCGGGATGTGTGTGCGCGTGTGCTGCGGGAAGAGAGTTACTCAAACTCTGGAAGAGGAGGGCTAGGCTAGGTAGGTAGGTGTCAAGAAACACCACGAGGAGAAGGAGAAGCGTGAGATCCGGCATGAGGCCGGGAGGTATATATGGGTTGGTAAAGAAGCGGGGGAGAAGCGTGAGGTCCGCCATGGTGAAAAGCTGATCTCTCCATCGGAGAAGAGAGGAGAGGAGCGCGGCGCCGCGCGCATGCAGGTGCGGTGAGGAGGCAGCTAGCCAGACCGCGTTGTTTGAGTAGGAGAGTGTGTGTATGGCTTGCGATGAGCTGGCGCCTGAGGAGACTCCACCTAACTAATTAAGCATGCTGCCAGTATTAGTAGCAGCTGATCGGGATCGAGTTTACCCCCTTGCCGGTGCTCCCTGCTTCGTCTTACCTTCGCGGGGCCGAAACGAGCAGAGATGGCGACGTCGCTGTCATAATTGATGGCCCGGCTTTTGTGGGGCTTAATTGGGAAATTAAGATCGGACCGCTCAGTGTGATTGCTGATAATTTCTCTAGGGGCTAGCGCAAGATACGGCCGGGCCTGGGCCAGCGAGGCAGCTCTCCGTGACTGTGACTGACAGGTGGTGGCCTCCGGATGCCTGCCAGGTGGGGACTTTTGGTTTGCTCGCTTTTCTTGTCCGCCTTTTTGGCCCTTTGGCCGCTAGCTCCTCGCAAACACGTCGTGTCCGCAGCTAAGCTACGTACTCCTGCTACGTTTCGGCACGGCATATATCGGCGCCCTGTGGGCTGTGGCCATTTCAGACCGGGAGTTGACGAATATCCAGCCGATTGTGTTGGACTAGACGGGGCGACACATGCATGCACCTGGGGTTGGTGCAGTGCGCACATAGTTTTTCTTTCTTTTTGTACAAATAAGGCTATATATTCTGTAAAGTGATAAATTAAATCAGCAGTCCATCCATATTATATGCATCCAACTCTTTCTTTTAGGGCTATGCATCCAACTTTAGTTGAACCCCTTTTTCGGTTGAATAAATGGTTCGATCGGTACTTGTACGGTTTCCCAAATTAGAAGTCAAATAAAATACTCTGTTCGCAAATAATAATGTTGTAAAGCTACTATTATATGCAATCTACTCCCTCCGTTCCTAAATACTTGTCTTTCTAGAGGTTTCAAATGGTGACTACATACGGAACAAAATGAGTGAATCTACACTCTAAAATATGTCTATATACATCCGTATGTGGTGACCATTTGAAATCTCTAGAAAGACAAGTATTTAGGAACGGAGGGAGTATAAGCTAAGCTAGAGATCCATGCTCTATTCACCCGCCGAAAGCAAGGGTATATGTCAATGGGGAAGTGTACCATCCAATAGGCAGCATATGATGCTCATGTATGTGAGCCACTTGGATTGTACTGTGTTCCAAAATAATAATATGTAGTATGTGCACCTTTTGAAATAAAAATTGACCACCTCTTTGGTTTGAAATGAGATAGATACACGACCAATCAAAACTCTCATGAGATGAGTGCTTTGGTCGGATGCAGAGTTTCTATAATTCCGCAAAAAAAAAAAAAAAAAAAAACGCAGAGTTTCTATGCTCGAGCACACATGTGCTCGTTATCTGGGCCGCTGGGCATGGCATCGTAATGTGGTGCGTTAAAATTCTTGTGCCAGCCCTTTGTGCATTCATAATAGAGGAAATTCACATATACATACGCAGTGACTCATGTGCGGTGGGCTAGGTCCGTGATGGAGGCGCGAGCGTTGTCGATGGTTAGAAGCCGATCTGTGGCTCATGAGGTCATGTCTTTGTCGATCCGTTAATTGGGAAACATGCTTTCCGTTCACTACAGGTATGGGTTATCTCTTACCTCGGGCGCCTGGATCTTTCCATTGGTGATAACGGTGACCTCGACGGCGCACCTCCTATACGAGCAAGATGGAGTTCTTCATGCAACCCACTAATAGGTGCAAACTTGAGCTATTTTTTAGTCGTGCACTAGATTTGTGGTAGCACTCGCAAAGATCTGTGTCCCATTCCTGGATTTATGTAAGCAGAACCACTATTTTGAAAGAGGTTAATGACAACAACATTCTCATGGAGGCGCTGCACTACCTGGTCATCACATCGGTCACCCACCAGTTAGCGCCATGAGGGAAGTTAGTGCAAACGGCCAGATGTGTGGCGGAGGGGGTATCAGACACTCAAATGGAAGATTCACCTCAAGGATCGGAGCAATCTATTGGCCAAATTGTCCCTAAGGCTACAGGATGGACGTGAAGGCATGTCACTATTCAGAAGTACAATCTTTGAAAACTCGTTGTGATACTCTGTGTAAAAATAGAAATATACTAGAAATTGCCTCGGACCAAATTCATATGTGCTCTCCACATCGCTAATGTGTATCAACATGAATGATGTCTGCTCTAATTTCTATAACTACTATCACTTGAACATACAGTCAAATTAGTATAACAGTTCTGAAGATTATTTTATGTGCCTTCTCAGTGGGCTACATTATAAAAACAGAATAATGTAGGCAGTCCCTGATGTATTAATCGTGATATGATTAAAAAAAATGCTTATGACAAGAACATGTTCACTACAACCTTATCTGATTTTTTTCCAGTATGCATGATAAGCATGATATCTCTCTTTATGCAGCCTCAACGCCTCCACGCCTCCACCCCGGTCGCCACTCTGGCCCCGGCGTCTACAACCAACGTTGGCTTCCATTCCTAGGTCTGGCGACCACCAATCATCAACCCGACTCCTTTCATCATGGCCCTCACAGACCTTAACTTCGACAGGGGTCAAGACTTTGCCTCCAAGGTTTGGAAAAAGTGGGGAGTCCCCATCAACTATGAGGAAGGGAAGGATCTCGATGAATTTCTCCTACTTGCCGAATTCACAAGATCGCAAATCAGACTCACTGAAGAGTCAGTTAGCACAATTCGTCTGGTGTGCTTTGGAGGTAGAGCCTCACTCTTTAAGGTCAAGCTACTACAGAATTGGTCATTCAAATTATCGGTCTCATCCAAAGAAGTGGTTTCTCCATCATCAAGGGAGGTAACGTTTCATTACCACTTCTGAATGTCAATTTCCTTCTTTGGGGGAAATGGTGGCCCAAGATCCTGCTGATAACTTGATCAATATCTTCAAGAGAAAGAAGATAGAGATCCTAGGAAATCCTACCTTCAAGCTTTTAGATCTCCTGGTATCTACACTGCCATGAATCATTCTGATCCTAGATCCACTCCTGTTCATTCTTACCGTTCAAACAGGGCACCATCATCCAGGCTACAAGGTAATACTAGACCATGATGGCGCGCGTTGCCGCGCCCGTCGTTTTCATAAATATATGGTGGTTTGATATATGAAAGTTAAGATGAACTTTTCTTGATTTACAATATAGAATACTTGTACCTTTTCATATATTAGGAGGATAATGTAGATGAATTTTTCTTGATTTACAATATAGACTAATGGTGCTTGTTCATAGGAGGACAATACACCAAATACAACTGTAAAGATAGTTACCGAACCCTGAGATCATAAATATGTATGCGTTCTAATTTGACAATTGTTTAATCTGTGTCGCAACGATATTGTAATGTTAGAAAGACAACTCCACGAGCGATGCAAGATCAGCCTTCAACGATCTCTCTGAGTGTCAAAAGCATACACACATAAGTCACTTATGCAATTATATGAATGGTCATTGGTTGGTTGTATGGCAGCTCCGGAACTTTTTATGACATATTTCATTGACGGTTAATCAATTTATGGTTTTGCAAATCTATCTTTCAAGTTGGATATGTAGCACTACTCAAAGAGAAGGGTAGTGAGCTCGTGCTACATATAGTCTGTGGGATATGCAAGTATTGAACGTAGCATTCTTTGGTTGTAGGCAACAAAGGTCTTGATCAAGGTACGAAGCTGCAAGCTGACGAAAAAATTGAAGGAAGTCTAGATTGTACTAAAAAACATCTTATATTTACGAAAAGAGGACTGCAAAAATGTTTTATATTTTCGAATAGAGGTAGTAGTACCAAAGTTATACTCCCTTACATCTAGATACATCCATTTCAATGACAAGTATTTCTGGACGGAGGGAGTACAAGTCAGAGACATTTATTGTGGGACAAAAAGATTATGTTAAGTTCGGTGTAACCAGATAATGGGGGCCCACCCATGGTTCCCGTCCGATCTCGCATATAAGGATCTTAGTATGTGGTTATTTTAGTGGATAACTATGATTAGGTACATGAATCTTTCTTAAGCATGGAGCGTGGTCAAGCATTGCTGAGATGCAAGATGCATGTGTGTCAGCTAGCTACGATGACCTTCACTGCCATTTTTTTATAGGTTAATTTCCCTGCATAACTCACAAGCTGGCACCCATCCCTAGACTTTTGGTTTTGGAATCAACGCTATCTACAGGCGGATCCAGGGCATCACAGTCCTAAAATCTCTCCCAACTTAAGTTAGTCAATCCAAGATTTGACGCATTCAAACAAAATGGATGTTAGACTGTCAGGTAGAACAGGCTAAATTTTCAAAAGCTATTAAATCTTAGAAAATATTTACAGAACACATTATCCTTGTTTGGTACAAATTTAGCATGGTGAAACAGGTCACAAAAGAAGAGTATTTTTATAGGTTACAATACGAGCAGGACATGGTAAATCCGGACGCAGCTAGGAACTCACAATGGAGAAACTTGATTTAATGGAATGACATGTTTTCAAGGTCTCCGACGCACAACTTGAGATAGTTCTTCATATTGAATCTTGCCTTTATTTTTCACATTGAAAATTCCCCATGCATCATTTTTACTGTTTCTTTCCAAGGTTGTACCGAAAATTGCATAGAGTATAACATAAATAAACTACCTTAAATGGAAGAAGATGCATATATATTACCTCAGCTTCTCGGATAACTAAAATATAGTATAGCTTCTCATCGCATTTCTCTTTTCCTTGTCCCAATTTCAGTCTAGTAGTTTAGACTGTATTAGTGAGATTATGTCAAAACAAATAGGGAAACTTCAGGGATATTGCTTTATCTAAAATAAAGCTACAGACATATTTTTCCCTAATGTTAGTGCACCAAGTTCTGATCGTCTCTTGTTGTACGCTGGAGGACAATTATCTTTACTAACCTGTTGCAACAAAAATAATCGAATACTTTTTTCAGCCTTTAACGCAAATGCCATGTCAAATACCCACAAAATCTAAACAAGAAAATATGATGATTGAAGAGCTGGCTATAAAACGGTAAGAAGCTACTCCCTCCATTTCATAATGTAAGACGTTTTTTGCCACTAGTCTAGTGTCAAAAAACGTCTTACATTATGGGACAGAGGGAGTAGTACCTTCTTCAGGTTAGGTCACTCCCTATCAACATAAATCCACTATATAAGTCCACCAATTAATTCATGTAGGTGACAATATGCAAGAAATCATTCAAGCCACATTAGTCAGTTTGACTTAGATAGGTTTGCTCTAACTTCGAAAAATATTACCATCCGGTTCACCATAACCTACAGATGACTCACAGCCATAAGAAATTATGTTGGAGCAGCGGGCTCGAGCACTCGACGAGGATCACCGGAGACACGACCGGAGGGGAGGAAGAAGAACACAGAAGATTTGCCGCGCATCTAACGCCCCCCCAGCGCGCACGGGTTTCTTTGTTTTTCTCCACGAGCACGAACTCGTTTGCCTCAGCGATTACACATGGAGGGAGAGGGTTTTATACCCGACCGCACGGACATGCCCGAGCTGCTCCACGGCTCACCCACCTCCCACTCGCCACGCCCCGCACGCCCTAGCTCGCGCGCGCTCATCGCGCTCTGACGCGATCGCCGAGGCCAGTCCATGCACCCTACGCGGCCCGTGCCCTGGTCCTTCGCTAACAGACACACACACGCACACACTAACTCATGCACGCACACACACCTACGCTCGGTCGCGCACACACGCACCCGAGCCCTGCCGCGGGCCGAACCCGACACGGCCACTGCACGCACGCACGAGCACACCACGCCCCGGGCACGCCACAGCTTATTGCCAACACACTCCCCCTAAGCCGTGGCCTACAGGAGACCGTTGTCCTCGACGTCGGCGTCCACCAGCATCGCCTGCTCCGCCGCCGGCGCCCTCCGCAGCTCCGGGCAGTCGCGCTTGAAGTGGCCGCGCTCGCCGCACTTGTAGCAGCGGCCCTTCTTGTTGCCGCCGTCCCGCGTCGCCACACTGCGCTTCATCGTCGTCGTCCCGAGCCCCGTCGTGACGCCGCTCCCGCGCCCGCCACTGCGCCGCAATGTACAGGAGCTGGCCGTCCTGGCGCTCGCCACTGCTTTGTCCGCGGCGCCGCACGCGCTCGTCAAATGCGCGCAGCCGCCCGAGTGCCTCGTCGTAGGTGAGCTCCTCCAACACGCAGAATTGCTCGATGCCGGCGACGACGGGGAAGAGGCGGTCCGGGACAGTGTCCAGGAGCTTCTTCACCAGCTCCGTGTCCCCCAGCGTCTCCCCCAGTCCAGCGAACCGCGCCGCCATGCCTGCAAGCCTCCCGGCGTACGCATCCAGCTCCTCGCCGTCATCCATCTTGATCCGATCGAGCTCGCCGCGCAGCGTCGCCCTCCTCACCGCGCGCACCCGCTCGGCGCCGACGAAGCGCACCTTCAGAGAGTCCCATACCTCTCTGGCGGTGGCTTTCGTCGCCACCGAAAGGAGCACGTCCTCCGGCAGCCCCGACAGAAGCATCGCCCTCGCCGTCTTGCATTTTTTGGCGTTCACCGCCGCGTCACCCACCGGCGCCACCGCCTCCCACAGCGTGTGGGCATCAAGGATCGACTGTGCCTTGATCGCCCACACGGTGTAGCCGTCCGGCGCGAGCACCGGCATCCCCATGGACACCGAACCGCCCGCGCTCCCTCCGTCGTGTGGAACCAGCGCCATCACCGCCGGCGAGCTCCCTTACCTGTCGCTCTGATACCAAATGTTGGAGCAGCGGGCTCGAGCACTCGACGAGGATCACCGGAGACACGACCGGAGGGGAGGAAGAAGAACACAGAAGATTTGCCGGCGCACGAACGCCCCCCCGCACGTACGTGTTTCTTTCTTTTTCTCCACGAGCACGAACTCGTTTGCCTTAGCGATTACACAGGGAGGGAGAGGGTTTTATACCCGAGTGCACAGACATGCCCGAGCTGCTCCACGGCTCACCCACCTCCCACTCGCCACGCCCGCGCGCCGCTCGCTCGCAAGGCCATCAGCGCTTCGACGCGATCGCCGCGGCCAGTTCACGCGCCCTACGCGGCCCGTGCCCTGGTCCTTCGCTAACAGACACACACACACACACGCACTAACTCATGCACGCACACACACCTACGCTCGGTCGCGCACACACGCACCCGAGCCCTGCCGCGGGCCGAACCCGACGCGGCCACTGCACGCACATACGCGCACACCGCGCCCCGGGCACGCCACGGCTTATTGCCAACAAATTACATGAGATATGAAAACTTCTTAAATCCAGAGATTCATATGTATACATGTTGAGCCCTATTTAAAAACATCCATGGAAAAGAGATTAAGAAATACTATTATGGCTTCCCTTCCAGGAGAGAGAGAGAGAGACCATGTGGCGCTACAGGGGCAAATTAGGAAGGCCATAATCAACTTGAAATTAGAGGAATATCACGAGGGGAGAGTAGGGGTTCCGGATCCAGTAGCCAGCATCCATCCATTTGAAGATTCCCCGGGCGCCCGCCATCTTGGACGGCAGCATGCGCCGATTCTTGCTGCACCGCCGCCAGACTCATGGCTTGTCCTGATGGTCGCTACCCCTTGACCTTGATGTCCTGCAAGACGAGGATGAAGAGACCGCGGTCGGGGCCGGAGGTCTGGGTCAATGATGTCGTCGTCTAGCCTCGGTTTTCAAGGTGAGAGAGGAGGGTTTGTTTCTCTATCGGAAAGAATACCTGATTGCTTGAGGTGTAGCCTCTGGAAGGAAAGGAAGGGTAATGGCGGCTGCGGCGATGGATGAAGGGGGCGGCAGGTCGCACCGTCGCAGGGAAGAGGAGAGGTCGGGGACAGGAGAAGGCGCTGCCAGAGGGGCTGGACGGGATTGCTAGGCCTCGCAAGCCCAGTGCTGGAATGGTCTGGCGGCTGGCGAACGGCCCAATGCACCAGAGGCCTCCGTTTCGGCCTCTGGAGGAGCAGCCCAGAACAGCTGGGCCAGATTTCACAGAGTACGGGACAGATCACTTTTCAGACGAGATCTGATGGCCAGACACGTTTAGATCACGAAAACGGACGGTCAGAAACGCAAATCGCTGAGAGAGCTCGGTTTAGGCTCAGTTTTACTGTCCTTAAATGGGGGTAATATGCATTCGTTGGCTATTACTAATCTCAGTGCAGGATCACATCATATTCAAAATGGACAAGACGCGTTTTGTGTTTGATGTTTGCTGCGGGCCACTTCAGGCCCAAATGCATAAATAGGATTAAGTGACGGGCTTGTAAACGATGGGGTCATATTGCCAGGGGTTGCTTCTTCTCAGCCCACCCCAACAATTCCAACGAGCCCAACAATCGCCCAAACCCGTATTCGACATTCCTAGGCAGGCGACCACTATTCCTGCGAGTGGGATGGCAGGTGCTGTCAATCAGACGACTGGTCAAGGCAATTACGAAAATTCCTCTTTACCACCTTCCCAAGTTGGTAGACTCCATTACTCTGCCTCTCTGCATTCCACCATCCATCGTCTCCAAGTTGCGGTAGTTCGCCCCACTACTACAACCCATCACTCGTCGGTGGCCAATCATTCCATGAACACTCTGACCATGGCGTCTTTCCCTTTCGACCCCACTCCTTTCCTCCCACCCAACCACCACAACATTGAGGTGGAAGGAAGGCCAGCTAGGGTTCGTGTGCTTTTGGGTGCGGCTCCTCCCACTCCCGAAGATTGGCAATTGCGACGATCATCCCAATGCAAAATCTGCCAATGGAGCTCAACACTGTCAGTGAGGTAATCTCAGATTTTTCTTCACTGACAACAGATTGGGGTTTTCTGATATTGTTCCTGTTGGGAAACGTAGTATAAAGCAAAAAAATATCACGCCTATCGTTGTTAAGGAAATCGGTAACTGGTAGCTGCTCGGTCACCTTGGGAGTAGCGATTAATCAGTGAGTCGGTCTATTAACTGGATTATTCGGTAGATTAAATAGGAACATGCCAACATATATCTAATATTTTAGGTATTATACCATACTCTCAACTATATAATATACCTAATTATTTTTATGATTTGGTCGAACCCTAGATATTGAGGAGCGAGACGGGGATGGGAGGGATTGCGGGCCAAAAAATTGGCTTTATTTGCCCATAACTTAATGTGATTATAGCGATTAATTCGCCTGACAACCTATTAATCGATCTCACAGGCAAGTTAATCGGCCTGACAAGTTAACGTGATGAATAGGTGCTAATCGATTCGGCCATCGTACGAGTAGCGATTAACTAGCCCGTTAACTAATTAACCGGACGAATTCTTGAACAGTGATGCCTACGCACACCGAAGATCAATATGAAGATGCATAAGGGGTTGGGATCACGATCATTACCATCATCAAGTTGCAGCGGAAGAAGAACATGTTGATGTAGATTGTAATTGGAGTCCCTCGAACCATCAATGAACAATCCTGTGAACCGCCCATGAACAGTCCCTCGAACCATAGACCGAAAACACTGCCTCTCTACTTGGTTGCAAGCGTGCAGCCTTCACGGTCCGACAGCGTTTCGCCATCCAGAGCTAATCATCGTCGGAGAATTAGAGGGAGGAAATTAAAACCACACAGGGCTTCTAATTATGAGGAATAAATGATTATTTTAGCTCTAATTAGTCAACCACGACCAACTAGAACTAGAGGAGGCTCCACGACTTGTGTATCAAAAGAGCACAAATCCTCAAGTATATATAGGTTGGAGGGGAGAGAGGGCAGCAAAGAGGAGGAGGACGAGGACTCCCCTTCCCTTGGCCCGGCCAAGGAGGGAAGGGGAGTCCTTCCCCTTCCCCAATTCGGCCTCCGTCCATAAGGGAAGGGGGCGCCTCCCCACTTGGGCCTTGGTGGCCCAAGTTGAGTTCCTCCACTTGGCCTTTTTAGTCTCATTGACATTAAATTAAATATAAAGTGTTCTAAATATTTTCAAAACATTTTATATATTGTTTAACATCTCTGAAAACATTTTATATACTCTGTGAAACCCTTCCGTTAACCCCGAAACGCTTCCGGATCCTCTCGGAACTATTCCAAATATTAATGAGATAATTACAAAAATATATTCTCATCACTCCTATCCTACTAACACTCAGAAGATCATGATTGCCTTAAGCTTGTGACCCTATAGGTTCAGTAACTCATAGACATGAACGAAACCCCTTCGTTCAATGACCGAAAGTGGAACTGTGGACGTACATATCGATCCCTATGAGTACACAAATGATATTCGAGTGATCCTTTAGTTACCATGTGATGTTCCCTTTGCTTCACGATACTTTACAAAACTTGGGATGCATCGGTATCCTCCTGAGTCAACACATTCTCACTGTACTGAAATCCTCGTTACCGGTTTTGTTCATTTTTTTCTCATTGTCGTGTTTAGTCATCCTTGTGAAGTAGTCACTTGTGTCTGGCTAGACGTTGATGGATGCCATCACACTGAAAGGGCCCTAAGAATATCTCTCCATTGTTGGAGGAGCAAATCCCACTTTTGAGCTATCTAGTCGCTTGTCAAACCTTCCAATGAACCCATAAGTTTCCGTTATGATCACCGTGTTACATGTGAGTTTTGAGCAACCCAAAGCTCATCATACGGTATGAAGTGACTATGAAGATCTCATGGTATAATGAGTAAAATCACATGTTAACACTCCATGTTATACAATTGATTATAGACGATATTATTCAATTCATAAGAGACAAATTTAGGTCGATTCAATATGATCGTTCTTCCAATGTCATAGTCTCAATGTTGTTTTAGGACTATCATTTAACACTTAAACAATATCCTAAGATCCGGAAAACTTGATCACCAACAACACTTGAGTTAGTCCTAGAGGAAATACTAGGAATCTTTTATTTAACCGTTTATCATTCTACACGTGCATATGAGTTTTTCACTGAAATGCATATTCCAGGATCATAACAGTTATAACATAGAATTTAAACTCTTTAATTATGAATAAGCAAATATAATAATACTTATATTATTGCCTCTAGGGCATATTTCCAACAATCTCCCACTTGCACTAGAGTCAATAATCTAGTTTACGTATCTCTTTAACACCTATGGCTATCCGGTGTTGCTCATGTTTTGCTCGTGGTAAAGCCTTCGTCATTGGGTCTGACGCATTCAAATCCACGTGAATCTTGAGAATATTCTCATAGTCCTTCTCAACATATTGTCGGACAATGTGATACCTGTATTCAGTGTGCCTTGTATTCATGTGTGATCTTGGTTCCTTTGCTTGAGTAATGGCTCCACACAATGGAGAGCCATTGGGTTCATCAAACTTGGGACTACTGTCGGTGTCAAAACCGGCAGATCTCGGGTAGGGGGTCCCGAACAGTGCGTCTAAGGTCGATGGTAACATGAGATGGGGGACACAATGTTTACCCAGGTTCGGGCCCTCTCTATGGAAGTAATACCCTACTTCCTGCTTGATTGATCTTGATGAATATGAGTATTACAAGTGTTGATCTACCACGAGATCATAATGACTAAACCCTAGAAGTCTAGCCTGTATGACTATGATTATGATTGATTGGCCTCTACGGACTAAGACCTCCGGTTTATATAGACACCAAGGGGACTAGGGTTACACAACGTCGGTTACAGAGAAAGGAATCTTCATATTTGTTCGCCAAGCTTTCCTTCCACGCCAAGGAGAGTCCCATCCGGGCACGGGTAGAGTCTTCAGTCTTTGTATCTTCACAACCCATTAGTCCGGCCCATGTCTAATAGGTCGGACTGTCACGCCCAAGATGCGGCCCTATCCTAAAGTAACTCGAAGGTCCCACCAAGGATAGAAGCGCATCTTGAAGACGCTTTTGCAAGGTGTATATCATTACATCAACATTACATAATAGTGGGGATACATCCAATACATACAATGTCACATGAATACAACAATACATCATATACAAGATCAACATCCGACTACGGATGAAACATAAACAGAAACTCAAACGACATCCACCCTGCTAGCCCAGGCTGCCGACCTGGAACCTATCCCCTGATCGAAGAAGCAGAAGAAGAACTCCAAAACAAGAAAACATCGCTCTCGCGTCATGATCATCGCAAACCTGGACCTGCAACTGTTGTTGTAGTAATCTGTGAGCCACGAGGACTCAGCAATCCCATTACCATGGGTATCAAGACTAGCAAAGCTTTATGGGTAAGGAAGGGGTAAAGCGGTGAGGTTGCAGCAACGGCTAAGCATGTATGGTGGCTAACATACGCAAATAAGAGCGAGAAGAGAGGCAAAGCAAGCGGTCGCCAATTAGTAAAGATCAAGAAGTGAACCTGAACTCCTACTTACGTCAGACATAACCCAAAACCGTGTTCACTTCCCGGACTCCGCTGAAAAGAGACCATCACGGCTACACACGCGGTTGATGCGTTTTATTTTGGATCTGGTGTCAAGTTATCTACAACCGAACATTAACAAATTCCCATCTGCCACATAACCGCGGGCACGGCTTTCGAAAGTTTATACCCTACAGGGGTGTCCCAACTTAGCCCATTATAAGCTCTCACGGTCAATGAAGGATATTCCTTCTCCCAGGAAGACCCGATCAGTCTCGGAATCCCGGTTTACAAGACATTTCGACAATGGTAAAACAAGACCAACAAAGCCGCCCGATGTGCCGACAATCCCGATAGGAGCTGCACATATCTCGTTCTCAGGGCAACACCGGATGAGACTAGCTACGAGTAAAACCAGACCTCAAGTTTCCCCGAGGGGGCCCCGCAGGCAGCTCGGTTCAGGACAACACTTAGAGAAGCACTGGCCCGGGGGGGGGGCTAAAATAAAGATAACCCTCGAGAGAGCGACTCCCAAGGGAAAAGTAGGTGGTGGTGAGGCAAATGGTAAAACCAAGGTTGGTCCTTGCTGGAGGAGTTTTATTCAAAGCGAACTATCAAGGGGGTCCCATAAATCACCCAACCGCGGAAGGAACGCAAAATCAAGGAACATAACACCGGTATGACGAAAACTAGGGCGGCAAGAGTGGAACAAAACACCAGGCATAAGGCCGGGTCTTCCACCCTTTACCAAGTATATAGATGCACTAATTAAATAAGAGATATTATGATATCCCAACATAATCCTGTCCATCATGGAGCAATCTTCAACTTCACCTGCAACTAACAACGCTATAAGAGGGGCTGAGAAAAAGTGGTAACATAGCCAAACAACGGTTTGCTAGGAAGGGTGAAAAAGGTTAGTCTGACATGGCAATTTGGGAGGCTTGATAAGCAAGTGGTAGGTAACACGGCATAGTGATAGAGCGAAGCAACTAGCATAGCAATGATAGTAATGAGATCCAAGGTGACGGTCATCTTGACTGAAATCCCGCTAGGAAGAAGAACGAGTCCATGAAGAAGATGAAGCCACGAAGACGAACCAAGCGTAGGCGAACGAATCCTCACGATCGCAACGAAACAGGAACTAACGAGAAGGAGCACAACCGGAAAGAAACAAACAACATGGTAAACACACCAGCACATAAATATGGCATGATGCACAATCAAGTATGATGCATGTCCGGTTTAATGAGGCATGGCATGGCAAAGTGCACAAACAATACTACAGATTAAGTGGAGCTCAATATGCAACGAGTTGCATATTGACAAAACACCACATTCGAGTTATTTAGTTCACTCTCGTTTAGGTACTCAACAATATTAAATGTTATTAAACAAGGCAAGGGGTGAAGCATAAGTAAACTAACGATTTAGGAAAATTTAAATGAGGCCGGAAATAAGAAACAACAATTCCGGAAAATCCCCATATGCAATATTCGAATTTGGTCCTGTTCTGCCTATTACATAATTTTAGAGTATTTAAACAGGAGAATGAAGTGCACCATGTTAAACTAGGCATTTTTCCACCCCATTTACATATAAAGTTTATTAAATTCCGAGCTACGGTTATTTAGTTATGAAATAAATCATTTTAACATGGCATTTGAGCAAATTTAAACAAACAACAATTTAAACATTTTAAACATGGATGAAAGTTGCAAATTATGAAACTACTTGAAATTCTAAGCATTTTACATATATAAAACATTTTAAACCGATGCATGGTTAATTAGTTATTACATGCATGAACATGAGGGTTTTTCTGTAAAACTGCAGTCTCTGGATAATTGATAAAATCGCAGGGAGGGAAAAAAACATGACAAGGGCCGCATCTAAATAGTGCACTGGGCGGCTTGGCTGCTCACCTAGCTGGGCTCGGCCCAGGTCGGTGGAGGTGGGAGCTGGGCCGCGGTCAACAGGCGAAGGGAGGCGCTGACTGGGCCCAGGCGCGCGAGGCGGGGAGGCTACAGGCGCGTTGCCCTCTGTTCGACAGAAAACAGAGGAGCAGCGGCGCTGGAGCTCGCAATGCTGGCTCGCGCGGGACTCCGGCGAAGCAGGGAGGCAGGGGAGGGACACGGGAAAGCGAGTGAGGCCCGAATCCTCCAGATCCGGTGGCGCTTGACTTGTGGAGGCCGGCGGCGAGCTACAAGGCCATGGAAGCTGCTGTTGTCTGAAGAAAAAAGACAGAGAAATTCAGAGGGGAAACAAGGGAAGAAGAGGGACCGCAGGGAGATGGCAGGGGCGCGACGGCCTGAGGAGAACCTACGGTTCGGCTGCGAGGAGGCCAGGAACAGCGGTCCGGCGGGGCGCTCGCCGGCGCGGCTGCCGGAGAAGGACGACAGATGGTGCGGGCGGTCATGGGGTTTTCCTGTACAGAGGGAGAGAGATACACCGGGGCATGAGAGAGAGGTTAGGGAAGGGGACGGGATGGAGAGTACGAGGAAGCAGGGGACGCAAATCAGCGGCGACCTGGAACTCCGGCGGCTGGCCACGGGTGATGTTGGCGACGGGACGTTCAGACTCGAGCCTCTGTTCGAGCACAAGGTGGAGCAGGGCAAGGAGGAGGAGGCGTCAAGGTGCCCTGGTTGCCGCAGGCGCGCGGGCGACAAGGAGGTCGGGACGGCGTGGATCCGGGCAGCGAGGCGGCTGCAAGGAACTCCATGGGAGGCGTCGGGCGCTCCTGTTTGAACAGAGAAAGAGAGACAGGGAGGTGAGACGAGGAAAGCAGAGAAACCACAGGAGGAGGAGAAGGGCAGCGAAGCTTATCTCGTGGTCGCCGGCGGCGGCGCCGGTCGCCGGACGATGAGGCGAGGTAGAGGAGCCAGGGGAGGCTCGGACGGCTCTGATCATGAGAAGACGAGCTCGGGTGGTCTGCGGCTGTAGGGGTGGATCGGCGAGAGGCCGTGAGGTTGGTCGGGGATGGATTTTTGGATCGGCTTGGTGGTTGGTTGGGTGAAGAGCTCGAGGTGGATTGGATCGGAAGGGATCCCGAGGAGGAGGAGGACTGGTGGCGGCGGGTGGGGGGATTTCGTGGATGGGACAAGCCCCTAGAATCTAGGGTTAGACTGATATTTATATCAGATGAATTTAGGTTAGGGGATATCTCCTCCCTACGATTTCGATCAGACGGTTCGAGATAAATAGGTTAGGAAGTTGTAACGCCCTCGATGCGGCTATATCTCCCACGTGTCGAAGCACGACTTAGAGGCATAACCGCATTGAAAGCAATGTCGCAAGTGAGGTAATCTTCACACAACCCATGTAATACATAAGGGAAAGAGGTACATAGTTGGCTTACAGTCGCCACTTCACACAATACATAAATAAACATCCATCATTCAGATTACACTCAAGGTCCGACTACGGAACCAAAATAAAAGAAGATACCCCAAATGCTACACAGATCCCCGATCGTCCCAACTGGGCTCCACAACTGATCATCAGGAAAAGACACATAGTAACATTAACAAATTCCCATCTGCCTCATAACCGCGGGCACGACTTTCGAAAGATAATACCCTGCAGTGGTGTCCCAACTTAGCCCATTATAAGCTCTCACGGTCAACGAAGGATATTCCTTCTATCGGGAAGACCCGATCAATCTCGGAATCCCGGACTACAAGACATTTCGACAGCAATAAAACAAGACCAGCAAAGCCGCCCGAATGTGCCGACAAATCCCGATAGGAGCTGCACATATCTCGTTCTCAGGGCACACCGGATGAGCCAGACGTCGGGTTGACATAGACCCTGATTGCCCAAGGGGCGCCGGACATCGCTCAAGTTGGACCAGCACTCGAAGGAGAACTGGCCCGGGGGTTAAAATAAAGATGACCCTCGGGCTCGCGAAAACCCGGGGGAAAGGGCTTAGGTGGCAAATGGTAAAACCAAAGTTGGGCCTTGCTGGACGAGTCTTATTCAAAGCGAACTGTCAAGGGGGTCCCATAAATCACCCAACCGTGTAAGGAAAACGAAATCAAGGAACATAACACCGGTATGACGAAAACTAGGGTGGCAAGAGTGGAACAAAACACCAGGCATAAGGCCGAGCCTTCCACCCTTTACCAAGTATATAGATGCATTAATTATAGCAGATATATATTGTGATATCCCCAACAAGTAAACATGTTCCAACAAGGAACAACATCTCCATGTTCCAACAAGGAACAAACTTCAACTTCACCTGCAACTAGCAACGCTATAAGAGGGGCTGAGCAAAGCGGTAACATAGCCAATCAACGGTTTGCTAGGAAAGGATGGTTAGGGCTGACATGGCAATATGGGTGGCATGATAAACAAATGATAGGCATCATAGCATAGGCATAGCAAAAGAGCGAGCATCTAGCATAGCAAAGATAGAAGTGATTTCGAGGGTATGGTCATCTTGCACGCAAAGTTCTCGAGTTGTCGAAAGCTTGATCCTCGTAAGCGTTCTCAACAGGTTCCTCGTTCACGTACTCGCCTCCGGCTCTACCCAAAGCAAGAACACAAACAAAGGAACCACAATAAATCACGGTGCAATGCACAAGCAACATGATGCAAAACATGACATGATATGCAAGATGTGATATGCAATGCGTATGCGCGCTCCGGAAGGAAAATGATGAACCAGGCATCAAATTGGCAAACCAAGTATGCCGCTGGAAAGATGAGATGATTTCGGTTGAAATCGATATAAAGATCACCGGAATCGGATGCACGGTTTGCAAATGACAAGCAAAACAAGAATGGCACAAATCTGCCATTAACAGCATGATGCCATATAGCAAGCAACAAGAAATTAAGCTACTGCACCCAAACGTACCAGAAAAGCATATGGCAGTGATCTACTCAAGATTCTTGACAAAAGATGAACACTGAGCTACGGCTAATTCACAACATAACAGGTCCAAACAATCATGGCAAAAGAGCAAAACATATCAGCTTCACAGACTTAGTGAAATTACTGAACATGGCAAAATCAGCATCAGGAAGCAATGTTCAGAGCAAGAAAACAACATGCTACAGGAACTTATAATAGCAAAACATGGCATGGCATGAATCTACTCAAAGCATACAACAAAAGTCCCTTACTGACCATAAATCAAAAATGATCAGAAATATAGTAACACCCATGTCAATATAGCAAGTTCCGTTAACAGATTCAGCAACAGGGCATGTCAAAAACAGATAACAAGTAGGCATGTTTAAGAGCTCAAAGCACTCACTACAGAGCATTACATGATAAACTAAGCATACATACATCAAGAAGACATGGCATAGAAGACATACATGGCAAGAACAACATCATAGCCTACACGGATCAACTACAACAACCTTGGCAAAATTGAATAACATGTAAACAATCTTCCAGGAAACATTTTATAGCAAAAGTAGAGCTCGATTGACTCAAGCTATGGCACTCCATAATTGCAAACATTTTGACATATTACACGCACGAAACGGAGCTACAGGTGCAAAGTTATGGCACGATGAAAATGCAACAAATTATCACCGAAATAAAAACTTAGACGATTTTTGGGGGGAGGAAGAAAGTCAACCCCATTGGATCCGGATCGGATCCGGCTCGAGATCTGGACGGAGCTCGTCGGGCGAGCCGCCGGAGGAGGGAGGCCGGGCCGGCCGAGGGCGCCGGTGGCCGGGCGGGCGGGGCCGGCCGGGCGAGGCCCGAGAGGAGAGGCGGAGGCGGAGGCCGGCGGCGGCGCGAAGGCGGGCGCGCTGCCGAGCGTGTCGGGCCGGAGGGCGGCCACGGGCCAGCGGGCCCGAGGTGGAAGGCGCGGCGATGTGGGCGCGACTGCCCACGTGGCGGCCGCGGATTGGTCAGGGGCGCGGCGGCGGACGCGTCCGGTCCGATCCGGACATGTCCGGCGGCGCGGAGAGGAGCGGGGCTAGGGTTTCGTCCGGAATTGACCCGGGATTTCGAAGGAGGGGGTTGTTTTATAGGTAGAAGGAGCTAGGAAGCTCCAAATGGAGTGTAGTTTTCGCCCACACGATCGTGATCGAACGACGGAGAGCATGGAGGTGACTTAGATGGGTTATTGGACTATTTTGGAGGGGCGTTGGGCTGCAACTTAAAAGAGGCCTTTGCGAGAGTGCGGTTAACCGTTGGAGTACCAAACGAGCTCGAAATGACCCGAAACTTGACAGGTGGTCTACCGGTGGTATACCAAGGCCACTTGACAAACCTCGGTCCATTCTGAGAAGGTTTAGTACCCGCTCACGGAAAAACGTGAAAGGGGACGCCGGGGGACATAGGAGTGCCGGATTGCAAAACGGACAACGGGGAAAATGCTCGGAATCATAAGACGAACACGTATGCAAATGCGATGCACATGATGACATGATATGGAATGCATGTCATGAACAAAATGCAAAAACGAAAGACAAAAACCCAACCACGGAGGGAATATCATATCACAATGCCGAAAATGGCAAGAGTTGGAGTTACAAATATGGAAAGTTACATCCGGGGTGTTACAACACTCCACCACTACAAGAGGATCTCGTCCCGAGATCTAGGACTGAAAGAACTCCGGATATTCGGAACAGAGGTGATCCTCGCCCTCCCAGGTGGCTTCTCGGTCGGAATGGTGTGACCACTTCACTTTCAGGAATTTGATTGACTTGTTGCGAGTCTTGCGCTCGGTCTCTTCAAGAATAGCAACGGGGTGCTCATGATAAGAGAGGTCTTCTTGAAGGTCAATTTCTTCGAAGTTGATAGTGCGCTCAGGAGTCTTGAAGCACTTGCGAAGCTGTGACACGTGAAACACATCGTGCACGTTCACGAAGTTGGACGGAAGCTCAAGTTGATAGGAGAGATCGCCTCTTTTGCTAATGATCTTGAAAGGACCCACGTATCTAGGGGCAAGCTTCCCTTTGATACCGAAGCGACAAGTGCCTTTCATTGGAGAGACGCGGAGGTAGACATGGTCTCCGATTTCAAAAGCCACATCACGGTGCTTATCATCATAATAGCTCTTCCGCGCGATTATGCGGCTTTGAGATTCTCACGAATGACTTTGCACATTTCTTCTATACGTGATCAAGTCGTTGCCAAGAAGTTGGCGTTCACCGCCCTCGCACCAATTGAGAGGAGTACGACACTTTCTGCCATAGAGAATTTCGAATGGGGCCTTGCCCGAACTCGCTTGGAAGCTGTTGTTGTAGGAGAACTCAGCATATGGAAGACAATCTTCCCACTTCATACCGAAAGAAATGACACAAGCCCTGAGCATATCTTCGAGGATTTGATTGACTCGCTCGACTTGGCCACTTGTTTGAGGATGGAAAGCTGTGCTGAAACGAATGTTGGTGCCCATGGCCTTCTGAAAAGAATCCCAAAACTTGGAGGTAAAGATGCTGCCACGGTCTGAAGAGATCACTTGTGGAATGCCGTGCAAGGAGACAATCACGAGGTGTAAAGCTCGCCAACCGAGCTGCTGTGATGGATTCTTTGATAGGAAGAAAATGAGCCACTTTAGTAAGCTTGTCAATGACAAGGAAGATAGCATCATTTCCACGCTTGGACTTAGGAAATCCAGTCACGAAGTCCATTTCAATATGATCAAACTTCCATTCTGGAATAGCAAGAGGTTGGAGGAGACCAGCTGGTCGTTGGTGTTCTGCTTTCACTCTTCTGCAGACATCACACTCATTCACGAATTGAGCAATTTCTCGCTTCATTCGACTCCACCAAAATGACTGCTTGATGTCATGGTACATCTTCGTACTTCCAGGATGAATGGATAGGAGCGAATTGTGTGCCTCGTTCATAATGACTTTTCTCAGATCGCCCTTAGGAACCACAATCCGGTCCTCAAAGAAAAGAGTATCTTTGTCATCAATGTGGAAGCACTTGTATTTGGAAATTCCCTTGTCGATACCACGTTTCACCTTTTTCACCATGGTATCCAGAAGTTGAGCCTCACGAATCTGATCTTCCAAAGTAGGAGAGACTATGAGGTTGGCAAGAAAGCCTTGAGGAACAACTTGAAGATTCAGCTTATGGAAAGCTTCACAGAGACCCGTTGGAAGGGCTTGAGGATTAAACTGCTGCGATAAGCCTTCCCGCTCAAAGCATCTGCAATGACATTGGCCTTGCCTTGAGTATATTCAATACTTGGGTTGTACTCTTGAATCATTTCGACCCATCAAGTCTGCACTGAGGTTGAGGTTGGGTTGAGTGAAGATATACTTGAGGCTCTTGTGATCGGTGAAAATGTCCACTTTCCTTCCCAACAAGAGATGTCTCCATGTTATCAATGCATGGACAACTGCCGCCAACTCAAGATCGTGAGTGGGGTAGTTCTTTTCGTTGGCTTGAACCGACGAGAGGTATAAGCCACAACTCTCTTCTCTTGCATTAACACAAAGACCGAGACCTTGAAGAGAAGCATCACGAAAACTTGAATGGCTTGGATTCATCAGAGGAGTCAAGACAGAGCTGTGACGAGTTTCTCTTTGAGAGTATTGAAAGCAACGCCACACTCAGGAGACCAGACATACTTCACATGCTTCTGGAGGAGGTTGGAAAGAGGCTTTGCAATCTTAGAGAAGTTCTCAACGAATCTTCGGCAATAGCTTGCAAGACCAAGAAAATCATGGAGCTGCTTGACATTCGAGGAGGTTCCCAATTCACAACTGCGGACACCTTCTCGGGATTAACAGCGATGCCCTTGGCGGAGATGATGTGACCAAGATAAAGCACTTCATCAAGCCAAAATTCACATTTGGAAAACTTCGCATAGAATTGATACTCTCTGAGCTTGTCTAGCACCAATCGCAAATGTTTGGCATGATCCTTCTTATTCTTGGAGAAGACCAAAATATCATCAAGATAGACCAAGACGAATTCATTGGTGTAGGGGTTGAATATGAAGTTCATCATCCGAGAGAATGTTGGAGGAGCATTGACAAGGCCGAAAGACATGACAGTATATTCATAAGAACCAAAGCTTGTTCTGAATGCTGTCTTGGGAATATCTTGTTCACGAATGCGAATCTGATGATAACCCATACGAAGGTCAAGCTTGGAGAACACTTTAGCACCTTTGAGCTGCTCGAAAAGCTCATTGATGTTGGGAAGTGGATACTTGTTCTTGATTGTCTTCTTATTCAATGGACGACGCAAAGTCGGTCTGTGCCATCCTTCTTCTGAACAAAAAGAACACCACAACCCCAAGGAGATGAACTCGGTCTGATCAAACCCAGACGCTCTTGTTCATCGAGCTGCTTCTTCAATTCCTTCAGCTCATCAGGTCCAAGCTTGTATGGACGCTTGCAAACGGGTTCGATGCGGGCTCAAGATCGATAACTAATTCAAGCGGCGGTGAGGAGGCATACCCGAAGCTCTTCCGAAAGACATCTTGGTACTCACAAACGATCGGAATCGAGAGATAGCATCCAATTCGCCCTTCTCATTGAGAGAAAACAACCAATGGTTTCATCACGAGCGGCATAGATGATCACATCATTAGAAGAGTGAGTCAATTGAATTTCCCTGGCAGCATAATCAAGCTGAGCTTTGTGCTGATAAAGCCAGTCCATCCCAAGAATAAGATCAATATCCGAGTCACCAAGGACAATTGGTTTAGCCATAAATCTATAGTCGCCCATCTTGATAGAAACATCCGGAACCATGGAGCTTGCATGCATGAATTTACCCGGAGAGACAACCGATAACGGTTTAGGCAAATCTTGAAAAACCAACTCATACTTAGATGCAAAAGGTCTTGAAATGAAAGAATGCGATGCACCAGTATCAAATAAGACTTTTGCAGAATATCATTAATCGAGAGATTACCCATAATCACATCGAAGATTCCTCCGCTTGAGCTGCATTCATCATGTTCACCTTTGCAGACTTGGGATTATGCTTGACCACCGCATTGCTGGAAGATTTCACAGAAGAGGAGGCGGAAGGCGCCTTTGGTTGAAGCACTTGTTCGCATAGTGACCTTCTGCGACACTTTTGCAAGTCACCTCGAGGCGGACGGTGTTAAGGAGCACTTGACCTTGGAGCTTGAGAATTAGACTTGTTCGATAGCTTGGGTTGGGTGGGTGGGAAGATCCACGACCACCTGAGTTCTTCTGGCGATAAGGCCGACGGAACGGAGGAGGAGGAAGGTAGAACTTCTGCTGCTTAGCTGCCACTTGAGAGGAAGAAGAAGACTGAATCTGCATCCCCGATTCTCTTCTTAGAAGCCTCACATTTGAGCTGGGCAGCTTCTTGCTTGATGCCATGTTGTAGAATTCATCGTACTTTTCTCGCTCGAAAAGCACGAGAGCTAATTGCAGATCTTCTCCGAGTCCACCTCTGAATTGATAGATCATACTCTTTTCATCGTGGACGCCTTGCTTAGCAAAGCGAGCGAGTTTCGAACTGGATATTGTATTGATACACGACATGTTGCCTTGCTTGAGATTGCGGAACTCCTCACGCTTGCTCTCAACAACACTTTTCGAATGTGGTGAGCTCTGAAATCTCGGCGAACTCATCCTGTAATGACACGACCTCCTCTGGAATCTTTGTATTGCTGGTACCACTCAAAGCAGCTTGGTCCTTGAGTTGAAATGATGCAAACTTGACAAAGTCCTCGTGTCCGACATTGCTACATTCAAAATGTTTGCAGATGTCCACAAGCCAATCGTCGGCGTCTGTGGCCTCGACACGTAAACCGAAAGACTTCGGCTGATTAGCGAGGAACCGACCGAGTGTAGCAAAATGCGGCTGGTTATTGCCTTGACCTTGATTTCCTTGACTGCCTTGCCCTTGAGTACGCTCTTGCAGGAGTTGCAAAATCATCGAGCATTGGCATTGGTGGCTGCCATGATAGCTTGCCAGCCTCCGGAGGCGGAGGTGGAGGTGGAGGGTTCGATCGACTCCCATCATTTCGTTCCGGATTACGGCGCGTTGAGCCATCTGAAGAGGGTGACATCCGTTAGCACTTGATAGACAGAAAGACAAGTTGAATCAACGGATAGAAATTGCAACATATAGTCTTCACAATAAACATTCGAACAAGGATGAACGAATGAATTCCAAAAGCGAACATCACACGTCCATTAGGGTGAGAAGCCACTTGATTAAAGGTTGATGAAACAAATAACAAGGTACGACTGGAACAAATAAGTGGTAAGGATTACCCAATCACAAACCAAATATCTGCGGGAAGAAATGCTAAGAGCTACTTGAATCCCACCTATAAACTCCCAAACTTTACGGTTATGCAATCTGGTGTTGGGGATACAGGGACACAAAATATATCACCCAAACTAACAATACCTAGATCCAGCTGTATCCATCCGTCAACACATAACCAAGAAACCTTCGGAAATCGTGTACCTCGACCTTCCAAAAAACATCCGTTATACGAGTCATGGCAATACTCCCGAGCTCGCCCCAGTACTGGGTTATCGGGGTTATCTCACCAACAACTGCACAAAAGAGATTTCGATGTCGGCAAAACTCGGTATTCCAGAATCGCAACGATAAAATTGTGACGACAACACCTCGAGCTCAACTCCCGGACACCGCCACAACCCCTAAATGTCGAGGCACCAAGAACAATGTTCTCGTCACAAAACTATCGAACGATTCCAAGATACCCGCGTGATCCTAAAATTTTTTAGTGAAATTTGAGGAGAGGAGAGTCAAAACTTCTCGTCAGGGAGACCTCACCAGAGCGACGAAGGGACCGGGGAGTAAAAAGAATCCTACTCTCGATATATATAATCCTAAGACTCAAAACATTTTCCGTTCTAGACTCAACAACGCCAAAGAAACAATCAAGCGAGGGCTCCTAAGTCGGGAAGGCTCGATTACCAACTTAGCGCCCTCGATGCGGCTATATCTCCCACGTGTCGAAGCACGACTTAGAGGCATAACCGCATTGAAAGCAATGTCGCAAGTGAGGTAATCTTCACACAACCCATGTAATACATAAGGAAAGAGGTACATAGTTGGCTTACAATGCCACTTCACACAATACATAAATAAACATCCATCATTCAGATTACACTCAAGGTCCGACTACGGAACCAAAATAAAAGAAGATACCCCAAATGCTACACAGATCCCCGATCGTCCCAACTGGCTCCACTCATCGATCATCGAGGAAAAGACACATAGTAACGACCACGTTCCTCGTCGAACTCCCACTTGAGCTCGGTTGCGCCACCGCACCGCATCGCCGGCACTGAAACTGTTTTGGTAGAATCTGTGAGTCACGGGACTCAGCAATCTCACACCCGCGAGATCAAGACTATTTAAGCTTATAGGTAGGACAGAGTTGTAAGGTGGAGCTGCAGCAAGCGACTAGCATATATGGTGGCTACATTCGCAAAAGAGAGCGAGAAGAGGAGCAAGGCACGGTCGTGAAGCTAGTAGCGATCAAGAAGTGATCCTGAACTACTTACGCCGACATAACTCCAACACCGTGTTCACTTCCGGACTCCGAGAAGAGACCATCACGGTTACACACGCGTTGAGGTGTATTTTAAATAAGGTCAACTTCGGTTTTCTACAACCGACATTAACAAATTCCCATCTGCCTCATAACCGCGGGCACGACTTTGAAAGATAATACCTGCAGGGTGTCCCAACTTAGCCCATTATAAGCTCTCACGGTCAACGAAGGATATTCCTTCTACCGGAAGACCCGATCAATCTCGGAATCCCGGACTACAAGACATTTCGACAGCAATAAAACAAGACCAGCAAAGCCGCCCGAATGTGCCGACAAATCCCGATAGGAGCTGCACATATCTCGTTCTCGTGGCACACCGGATGAGCCGATGTCGGGTTGACATAGACCCTGATTGCCCAAGGGCGCCGGACATCGCTCAAGTTGGACCAGCACTCGAAGGAGAACTGCCCGGGGTTAAAATAAAGATGACCCTCGGGCTCGCGAAAACCCGGGAAAGGGCTTAGGTGGCAAATGGTAAAACCAAAGTTGGGCCTTCTTTGGACGAGTCTTATTCAAAGCGAACTGTCAAGGGGTCCCATAAATCACCCAACCGTAAGGAACGCGAAATCAAGGAACATAACACCGGTATGACGGAAACTAGGGTGGCAAGAGTGGAACAAAACACTGTGCATAAGGCCGAGCCTTCCATCCTTTACCAAGTATATAGATGCATTAATTATAGCAGATATATATTGTGATATCCCCAACAAGTAAACATGTTCCAACAAGGAACAACATCTCCATGATCCAACAAGGAACAAACTTCAACTTCACCTGCAACTAGCAACGCTATAAGAGGGGCTGAGCAAAGCGGTAACATAGCCAATCAACGGTTTGCTAGGAAAGGATGGTTAGGGGCTGACATGGCAATATGGGTGGCATGATAAACAAGTGATAGGCATCGTAGCATAGGCATAGCAAAAGAGCGAGCATCTAGCATAGCAAAGATAGAAGTGATTTCGAGGGTATGGTCATCTTGCTCGCAGTTCTCGAGTTGTCGAAAGCTTGATCCTCGTAAGCGTTCTCAACAGGTTCCTCGCTCACGTACTCGCCTCCGGCTCTACCCAAAGCAAGAACACAAACAAAGGAACCACAATAAATCACGGTGCAATGCACAAGCAACATGATGCAAAACATGACATGATATGCGAGATGTGATATGCAATGCGTATGCGCGCTCGGAAGGAAAATGATGAACCAGGCATCAACTTGGCAAACCAAGTATGCCGCTGAAAGATGAGATGATTTCGTTGAAATCGATATAAAGATCACCGAATCGGATGCACGGTTTGCAAATGACAAGCAAAACAAGAATGACACAAATCTGCCATTAACAAAGATGATGCCATATAGCAAGCAACAAGAAATTAAGCTACTGCACCCAAACGTACCAAAAAGCATATGGCGGTGATCTACTCAAGATTCTTGACAAAAGATGAACACTGAGCTACGGCTAATTCACAACATAACAGGTCCAAACAATCATGGCAAAAGAGCAAAACATATCACTTCACGGACTTGGTGAAATTATCAACATGGCAAAATCAGCATCGGGAAGCAATGTTCAGAGCAAGAAAACAACATGCTACAGGAACTTATAATAGCAAAACATGGCATGTCATGAATCTACTCAAAGCATAGAACAAAAGTCCCATACTGACCATAAGCCAAAAAGGATCATAAATATAGTAACACCCATATCAATATAGCAAGTTTCGTTAACAGATTCAGCAACAGGGCATGTCAAAAACAGATAACAAGTAGGCATGTTTAAGAGCTCAAAGCACTCACTACAGAGCATTACATGATAAACTAATCATACATACATCAAGAAGACATGGCATAGAAGACATACATGGCAAGAATAACATCATAGCCTACACGGATTAACTACAACAACCTTGGCAAAATTGAATAACATGTAAACAATCTGCCAGGAAACATTTTATAGCAAAAGTAGAGCTCGATTGACTCAAGCTATGGCACTACATAATTGCAAACAAAGGCATGGATGGATAGAGCATAACCATATGTTCAAAACATCCTTACTGAAGTATCTCAAAATATGCATGGATCTCTCGGTAGCATCAAGTTAACATGGCATAAAAATATCAAGAAAAGCAGGGCTGAAATCAGCAACATCGGGAAGCCTAGTTTGCATGCTTGTGCTAGTCACCACAGATATCACAAAATACATGGCATACACCCTGGAAAGATGGCATGGCATATTAAAAACACATGTAGGACTCAAATTCATAGGGTGCACACAACAATCATGGAAAAATGACAAAGTGCAAGTTCATTAGGAAACGAAACTAACATCACATAGCCCTCTTCTAACAGCATTTCGGGCATCAAGATGAGCTCAAATGAAAATGATGCAATGAGATGTAATGATCTACTCTTCGAGGTGAACATTTTGACATATTACACGCACGAAACGGAGCTACAGGTTCAAAGTTATGGCACGATGAAAATGCAACAAATTATCACCAAATAAAACTTAGACGATTTTTGGGGAGGAAGAAAGTCAACCCGTTGGATCCGGATCGGATCCGCTCGAGATCTGGCCGGAGCTCGTCAGGGCGAGCCGCCGGAGGAGGGGAGGCCGGGCCGCCGAGGCGCCGGTGGCGGGGCGGCGGCGCCGAGGGCGGTGGCTGTGGCGGCGGCGGGGCCGGCGGGCGAGGCCCGGAGAGAGGCGGAGGCGGAGGCCGGAGCGGCCGGGCGGCGGCCGGCAGCGGGCGGGCGCTGCGGCCGAGCTGCCGGGCCGGGAGGGCAGCCACGGGCAGCGGGCCCATGCGTGGAAGGCGCGGCGATGTGGCGCTGCTGCCACGTGGCGGCCGCGGATTGGTCGAAGCGCGCGGCGGACGCGTCAGTCCGATCCGGACGTGTCCGCGGCGCGAGAGGAGCGGGCTAGGGTTTCGTCCGGAATTGACCCGGGATTTCGAAGGAGGGGGTTGTTTTATAGGTAGAAGGAGCTAGGAAGCTCCAAATGGAGTGTAGTTTTCGCCCACACGATCGTGATCGAACGACGGAGAGCATGGAGGTGACTTAGATGGGTTATTGGACTATTTTGGAGGGTGTTGGGCTGCAACTTAAAAGAGGCCTTTATGAAAGTCGGTTAACCGTTGAGTACAAACGAGCTCCAAATGACCCGAAACTTGACAGGTGGTCTACCGGTGGTATACCAAGGCCACTTGACAAACCTCGGTCCATTCCGAGAAGGTTTAGTACCCGCTCACGGAAAAACGTAAAAGGGGACGCCGGGGGACATAGGAGTGCCGGATTGCAAAACGGACAACGGGGAAAATGCTCGGAATCATAAGACGAACACGTATGCAAATGCGATGCACATGATGACATGATATGGAATGCATGACATGAACAAAATGCAAAAACGAAAGACAAAAACCCAACCACGGAGGGAATATCATATCACAATGCCGAAAATGGCAAGAGTTGGAGTTACAAATATGGAAAGTTACATCCGGGGTGTTACAGAAGTTCAATTAAGAAAACGGAGATGTTTTATAGATGTTTGAGGTTGATCCGGATCCAACAGCAATGACAGCCTGAGTCGGGTTCGGGGGAGGTGCAGTTTCGGACGCGCGCAAAAGGGGTTGGTGGCTGTGCAGAGAGGTTAGGTGGTCACGGTCAAGAGGGAAGCGAAAACCCGATTGGTCTTCTAACAGTCAACGAAAGCAAGGGGTGACGCGGCAACTACGAGCGGATACGGGTTTTATGAAAACATATGGATGCGATGCACATGATGCTATGAGATGAGATGCATGCCATGAACAAAATGCAAAACAAAAGACAAAAACCCAACCACGAAGGAAATATCATATCACATCTCCGGAAATGGCAAGAGTTGGAGTTACGAATATGGAAAATTGTATCCGGGGCGTTACAACACTCCACCACTATGAGAGGATCTCGTCCCGAGATCTAGGAAGGCGCCGGAGAGAAAACGGAAGAGGAAGAGAGGAGGTAAAACTAAGTTGCTTGTTCAAAAAACGAGTGAAACCATGAACCTTGAGATGTTGAGAAAAATGAAAGAAAGAAGCAACGAAGATGAGCAAACTTGAAAACACTCCGTTAGAAAAGAGGAACAAGGGATACGACGAGAACCAAGAGGTTTAGTGATAAGATAGATATTGAAACCACTCCGGTTAAAACTAGATAGAGAAGGAATAAGATTGATATAATTTGGGCAGCACTCCGACTGAAAGAAGAAGGAAAACTTGATAAGATGAAAAGAACTTGAAGAGATGACACAACACTCCGATCAAATGGGTAAGCATGAAAAGAACACGATCCTCACAATTCGAGATGATTAGTGAAGAGAGCAACATCACCATGCCTCCGGAAGAAAGAATAGGAGATAGATCGTTGAAATAAAAGAATGGAGAAGAAAAAGCCAACTTCTGACACAAATGATCTTGAAAAGCATCCTTGTAAAGAAGAATTGAACGGAGTTGTTGCAAAATCAACAACGAAAAGCACAAGCTTGTTGTGGGCTTATGGCAAACATCTCAAAATGATGAGGTGACAACCGCTACCGATGGAAACAGTTAATTGGATTGAGATCAGCAATGAGATGAAAAACTTCTTCCACCAAGATGATAGAGAGATAACTTGGATTATTGATAAACACCATAATAGCAATATTCCATAGGGAAGGCTTTAGGTGAAACATGACACAAGATGACTCCAACGGAGAGATAGATTGGTTGGAAAGATTTCTTGAACAAAGAGAAAATGATGGATTTAAATATCTCATTCCTGACAGCCTGTGAATCATGAAACACGAGGAGAAATTGCCAAGAGTGACATAACACCATCTCAAGAGATAAGGTAGAAAGAATTGAACTTCATAATGCAAGAAGAAGAATACTTGAGCTCCTCAAAACAAAACGTGTGTTGAACACCATTTTTATTTTAGAGTATAGCTTGGCGGGTCATAACTTCAAGAGAAATCTTGAAGAACAATTGAAGAATGAAAAGTATCCTTGACGAACCATCATGTAGAGCCTCCATGAAGAACTCCGGTAATAGAAGGATGATAAAAAGAAAGAGAAGTTGAAAACACAGGGTGAAGCCTTGCGATGATTTAGATGGAGCTTCGTGATGAGATAATGCGGAAAACTTGGAACTCCAGAAAAGAAAAGATGGAGAAATGTGACATCATGACAATGATGTAAAGAAGAAACTAGATCACTTGGATGAAACAATAATAAGAATTACGTTATGCGTATCCTTCACCAATTTAATTGATGATAAGCAACGAATTTGGCACACTACTTATTCTTTTGCAAGGATTGAAGAGAGATATAGCACCAACTTGAAGAAGTCTTCGACGAATCATCGAGAGGATTGGAAAGGACGAATGAAATGATACGGTAATAAAGGAAGAGGAATCTTGAACAAACCATCGTAAAAATTTAAGAGTTAATTACAGTTTTAGTACACAAACTTGCAGCGGGGGTACAATTTCATACAAAAATTTCAAAACGACTCAAATTAACCCCTAAACTTGCTCTGCGAGAACAAATTGATGCAATTTAGTCTGAAACCTGCCACGCCGCATGTGAGGCATGCGCCGGTAAGTCCGATATTATGCGTAAACGCCCCAAGTATAGCACTAAGCGAAACCGCGGTCCTCGAGAGAGTTGATAGTAGAAAACTTTAAAACGACCCCGAGGTTATGCAAAATATTACATTTGCATCGGAAGCCCAACACAAACCCCTTCATCTGCTCGTGTTCGCCGCCTATTCGCTTTCATCGGCCGCTTCGCTGTTCGCTTCTCGTCTGCGGACGAGCGACGGTGTACCTGGTTGGTCACCGCGGACGGATCGTCGCTGATGGGCCCACGCCCAGGGCATTGGCGGTATCCACCGGATTATGGTATGCACACTCCTTCTGCTATGTTGGATGGTCCCCTATTTCGGCCCTCTTATATCTAGGGTTTTGATCGTGTTTGACCGAAGGTATTTCCGTGTTGATCCGTGGCAAGCACATTTCAACGGGTGCAACGCAGAAACTAATATCATATTTGATCCCATCACAAATACAAGGTTGTAAGCATAAGACCTCATACCCATACCTCTTTTTAGTATAAGTGTTTAAATCATTATTTGCTTGTTGATCCGGTCAAAAGCTGGATCTGACACTTTGACGAAAGCTTTCTAGAGACCATCTCTTCAAGGGAATCTTCCTCTCGTGGGTTCGATAAACCAGGGTCACCTCGAGGGAAATATGTGCGGGATACTTTTTTCCGTTCCAATACCAGATCAATAAAAAGGACATATCTAGTCCTTTTTCTAGTGCCGTTCTCGGGGAGGAGTTTAGTATTCCTAATCTTTGTGTTAGAGATTTTGTTAAAAGTTAATTTTTAGTTTTTGTCTTTAATTTTTGTTTTTTGTTTAAGTGGGCCGATCAAGAACGGATACCTCTGTTCAAATATGATCAAAACCCTACTCATAAGAGGTCCGAAATAGGGGACCATCCAACATAGCAAGAGTGTGCATAGCATAATCCGGAGGAAACTCGACAATGCCCCGGGGATGTGGCTCCATCAAGCGACGATCTCGTTGGCGACGACCAACCAGGCAGCACCGTCACTCGTCGCTGACGAGAAACAAACAGCCTAAGCGGCCGATGAGAAACGAACAGGCAGGCAAAAACCTGAACAGACAAAGGGTTTGTATTGGGTTCGCATTGCAAATGTAATATTTTGCATAACCTCAGGGTCGCTTTTAAGTTTTCTACTACCAGCTCTCTCTGAGGACCACGGGTTCATTTATTGCTATACTTGGGGCACTTCTTCATAATATCGGACTGGCCGATGCGTGCCTCCTGTCCAATATGGCAAGTTTCAGACTAAATTGTATCAATTTGTTCTCGCAGAGCAAGTTTAGGGGCTAATTTGAGTCGTTTTGCAAGTTCTTGTATGAAATTGTACCCCCGCTGCAAGTTTGTGTACTAAAACCGTAATTAACTCAAAATTTAAAATGAAAGTAGCAAAGGCATAACTCACTGGGAAGAATTGGAAAACGAATGAAGATACTTGAGGGGATTTAGATACAAGAGAATGAAGAGATCATGAACTGATTAGAGGATATTTGAATGATTCATCGGTAAGATTTGGAGAACGGTAGCTACACACTGAGAATGAAGAATTATGACATGATGGCCTTCAGAGGAAAGAAATGGAAACAACTCATGAAATGCTCCGGATGGGTGAAAAGAATTCCCACAATCGAAAACAATTATGAGAGGATGGCATCAAGCTAGAACCATGAATCTTGAAGTGAATGGAGCAAGATTTAAGAGAAACTCTTCTTCGGTCTTCACATGCTGAGAATGACGAGGAGAAACACCACCAAATTGTTGAGAAACTCCGGAAGGATTAAAAGAGGAAAGGTTGAGCCAAATATGAAAAGAGTTTGAAAGCGACCTTGGAGAAGGCATGTGACTAATGAAAATTCATTCTTACGTCAAACTTTGAAATGAATTTGAGAATAGTTCCAGGAAAATTAGAAGAGTCAGGTAAGATCCTGGGAAAAGACCTGTGGGTTAGGGCCCACTCAAAAGAAAACACCGTTGAACAATTTTAAAGAGTTAAATGGCTTGAATGGGATAACAACCTTGAAATATCTTGAACGGATTGAGAATGGAAACACAAGTCTTGTGAGATATTTTCAGCACTCCAGAACAAATGAATAGGAAGAAGTGAATGATTAAGAGGTGCATCGGCATGAGAAAGCATTAGAAACGAGGAAAGGAATATGATGAATATGGAAAGCTTGAATTGGATCCACCGGAGAAGAAACAACAATGAAGTATGATGAACTTGAAACTGTTGATCATCTTCATGGGAAATCACCGGATAAGAACATTGAAAGAAAAGAATGAAGAGACTCCCCACAAATAAAAGGATACATGATTAAGAAATCTGAGTCCTTGAGGAAAAAGGGTGGAGGCGGAAAACAAAGACAACTTGGGATGGATGAAACAAACACCGGTGAGAAAACTTAGAGTTGATCTTGCGGATGTTGAAAATGATCGGATCCACTTGAAGAGAAGCACGCCGGTTTGGAAAAGAATTGACATGACAATCTCGATAAACAAGAAGGATTAGCACTCTCATAGAAATATGAGAACACCGTTTAGGAAAGGTATGGATTCAACATTTGACTTCGAAGCAACTCGAATACCACAAATAAAACAAAACAAAGGATTTGGCTTGCAGAATAAGCCGAAACAAATACATATGATAGAGATTTACCCAATCTCATATCATGCATCTGTCGGAAAGATATTCTAGGAGCTACTTGAATACCCACCTATAAATCCCAAAACTTTCTGGTTATGCAATCTGGTGTTGGGGATACAGGGGACACAAAATATATCACCCAAACTAACAATACCTAGATCCAACTGTATCCATCCGTCAACACATAACCAAGAAAACTCTGAAAATCGTGTACCTCAACCTTCGAAAAGCATCCGCTATACGAGTTATGGCAATACTACTGAACTCCCCAGTACTGGGTGGCGTCGAGGTTATCTCACCAACAACTGCATAAAAGAGATTTTCGATGTCGGCAAAACTCAGGTATTCCAGAACTGCAACGATAAAATTGTGACGACAACACCTCGGAGCTCAAATCCCCGGGACACTGCCACAACCCCTAAATGTCAGGAGGCACCAAGAACAATGTTCTCGTCACAAGACTATCGAAACGATCCCAAGATACCCGTGTGATCCTAAAAAATTTCGTGAAATTTGAGGAGAGGAAAGACAAAACATCTACGTCAGGAGACCTCACCAGAGCGACGAAGGGACTGAGGAGTAAAAAGAATCCTACTCTCTGATATATATAATCCTAAGACTCAAAATAGTTTTCTTCTAGAGTCAACAACGGCCAACAATCAAGGGGGCTCCTATGGTAGGTCGAGGCTCTGATACCAACTTGTCACGCCCAAGATGCGGCCCTATCCTAAAGGAACTCGAAGGTCCCACCAAGGATAGAAGCACATCTTGAAGACGCTTTTGCAAGGTGGATATCATTACATCAACATTACATAATAGTGGGGATACATCCAATACATACAATGTCACATGAATACAACAATACATCGTATACAAGATCAACATCCGACTACGGATGAAACATAAACAGAAACTCAAACGACATCCACCCTGCTAGCCCAGGCTGCCGACCAGGCCGCTGATCAAGGAAGCAGAAGAAGAACTCCAAAACAAGCAAACATCGCTCTCGCGTCATGATCATCGCAAACCTGGACCTACAACTGTTGTTGTAGTAATCTGTGAGCCACGAGGACTCAGCAATCCCATTACCATGGGTATCAAGACTAGCAAAGCTTTATGGGTAAGGAAGGGGTAAAGTGGTGAGGTTGCAACAACGGCTAAGCATGTATGGTGGCTAACATACGCAAATAAGAGCGAGAAGAGAGGCAAAGCAAGCGGTCGCCAATTAGTAAAGATCAAGAAGTGATCCTGAACTCCTACTTACGTCAGACATAACCCAAAACCTGTTCACTTCCCGGACTCTGCCGAAAAGAGACCATCACGGCTACACACGCGGTTGATGCGTTTTAATTCGGATCTGGTGTCAAGTTATCTACAACTGGACATTAACAAATTCCCATCTGCCACATAACCGCGGGCACGGCTTTCAAAAGTTTATACCCTGCAGGGGTGTCCCAACTTAGCCCATTATAAGCTCTCACGGTCAACGAAGGATATTCCTTCTCCGTGAAGACCCGATCGTCTCGTAATCCCGGTTTACAAGACATTTCGACAATGGTAAAACAAGACCAGCAAAAGCCGCCCGATGTGCCGATAATCCCGATAGGAGCTGCACATATCTCGCTCTCGTGGCAACACCGGATGAGACTAGCTACAGTAAAACCAGACCTCAAGTTTCCCGAGGGCCCTGCAGCAGCTCGGGTTCAGACAACACTTAGAGAAGCACGGCCCGGGGGGCTAAATAAAGATGACCTCGAGAGAGCGACTCCCAAGGGAAAAGTAGGTGGTGGTGAGGCAAATGGTAAAACCAAGGTTGGGCCTTGCTGGAGGAGTTTTATTCAAAGCGAACTGTCAAGGGGGTCCCATAAATCACCCAACCGTGTAAGGAACGCAAAATCAAGGAACATAACACCGGTATGACAAAAACTAGGGCGGCGAGAGTGGAACAAAACACCAGACATAAGGCCGAGTCTTCCACCCTTTACCAAGTATATAGATGCATTAATAAAATAAGAGATATTATGATATCCCAACATAATCCTGTCCATCATGGAGCAATCTTCAACTTCACCTGCAACTAACAACGCTATAAGAGGGGCTGAGAAAAAGCGGTAACATAGCCAAACAACGGTTTGCTAGGAAGGTTGAAAAAGGTTAGTCTGACATGGCAATTTGGGAGGCTTGATAAGCAAGTGGTAGGTAACGCGGCATAGCGATAGAGCGAAGCAGCTAGGATAGCAATGATAGTAATGAGATCCTAGGTGACGGTCATCTTGCCTGAAATCCCGCTAGGAAGAAGAACGAGTCCATGAATAAGATGAAGCCACGAAGACGAACCAAGCGTAGGCGAACGAATCCTCACGATCGCAACGAAACAGGAACTAACGAGAAGGAGCACAACCGGAAAGAAACAAACAACATGGTAAACACACCAGCACATAAATATGGCATGATGCACAATCAAGTATGATGCATGTCCGGTTTAATGAGGCATGGCATGGCAAAGTGCACAAACAATACTACAGATTAAGTGGAGCTCAATATGCAACGAGTTGCATATTGACAAAACACCACATTCGAAAGTTATTTAGTTCACTCGCTTAGGTACTCAACAATATTAAATGTTATTAAACAAGGCAAGGGGTGAAGCATAAGTAAACTAACGATTTAGGCAAATTTAAATGAGGCCGGAAATAAGAAACAACAATTCCGGAAAATCCCCATATGCAATATTCGAAATTGGTCATGTTCTGCCTATTACATAATTTTAGAGTTGTTAAACAGGAGAATGAAGTGCACCATGTTAAACTAGGCATTTTTCCACCCCATTTACATATAAAGTTTATTAAATTCCGAGCTACGGTTATTTAGTTATGAAATAAATCATTTTAACATGGCATTTGAGAAAATTTAAACAAACAACAATTTAAACATTTTAAACATGGATGAAAGTTGCAAATTATGAAACTACTTGAAATTCTAAGCATTTTACATATATAAAACATTTTAAACCGATGTATGGTTAATTAGATATTACATGCATGAACATGAGGGTTTTTCTATAAAACTGCAGTCTCTGGATAATTGATAAAATCGCAGGCAGGGAAAAAAACATGACACGGGCCGCATCTAAATAGTGCACTGGGCGGCTTGGCTGCTCACCTAGCTGGGCTCGGCCCAGGTCGGTGGAGATGGGAGCTGGGCCGCGGTCAACAGGCGAAGGGAGGCGCTGACTCGGCCCAGGCGCGCGAGGCGGGGAGGCTACAGGCGCGTCGCCCTCTGTTCGACAGAAAACAGAGGAGCAGCGGCGCTGGAGCTCGCGATGCTGGATCGCGCGGGACTCCGGCGAAGCAGGGAGGCAGGGGAGGGACACGGGAAAGCGAGTGAGGCCCGAATCCTCCAGATCTGGTGGCGCTTGACTTGTGGAGGCCGGCGGCGAGCTACAAGGCCATGGAAGCTGCTGTTGTCTGAAGAAAAAAGACAGAGAAATTCAGAGGGGAAACAAGGGAAGAAGAGGGACCGCAGGGAGATGGCAAGGGCGCGACGGCCTGAGGAGAACCTACGGTTCGGCTGCGAGGAGGCCAGGAACAGCGGGTCCGGTGGGGCGTTCGCCGGCGCGGCTGCCGGAGAAGGACGACAGATGGCGCAGGCGGTCATGGGTTTTTCCTGTACAGAGGGAGAGAGATACACCGGGGCATGAGAGAGAGGTTAGGGAAGGGGACGGGATGGAGAGTACGAGGAAGCAGGGGACGCAAAGCAGCGGCGACCTGGAACTCCGGCGGCTGGCCACGGGTGATGTTGGCGACGGGAGGTTCGGACTCGAGCCTCTGTTCGAGCACAAGGTGGAGCAGGGCAAGGAGGAGGAGGCGTCAAGGTGCCCTGGTTGCCGTAGGCGCGCGGGCGACAAGGAGGTCGGGACGGCATGGATCCGGGCAGCAAGGCGGCAGCAAGGAACTCCATGGGAGGCGTCGGGCGCTCCTGTTTGAACAGAGAAAGAGAGACAGGGAGGTGAGACGAGGAATGCAGAGAAACGACAGGAGGAGGAGAAGGGAAGCGAAGCTTATCTCGTGGTCGCCGGCGGCGGCGCCGGTCGCTGGACGACGAGGCGAGGTAGAGGAGCCAGGGGAGGCTCGGACGACTACAGTCGTGAGAAGACGAGCTCGGGTGGCTGCGGCTGTAGGGGTGGATCGAGCAGAGGCCGGTGAGGTTGGTCGGGGATGGATTTTTGGATCGGCTTGGTGGTTGGTTGGGTGAAGAGCTCGAGGTGGATTGGATCGGAAGGGATCCCGAGGAGGAGGAGGACTGGTGTCGGCGGGTGGGGGGATTTCGTGGATGGGACAAGCCCCTAGAATCTAGGGTTAGACTGATATTTATATCAGATGAATTTAGGTTAGGGGATATCTCCTCCCTACGATTTCGATCGGACGGTTCAAGATAAATAGGTTAGGAAGTTCAATTAAGAAAACGGAGATGTTTTATAGATGTTTGAGGTTGATCCGGATCAAACAGCAACGACAACCTGAGTCGGGTTCGGGGGAGGTGCAGTTTCGGACGCGCGCAAAAGGGGTTGGTGGCTGTGCAGAGAGGTTAGGTGGTCACGGTCAAGAGGGAAGCGAAAACCCGATTGGTCTCGGAACAGTCAACGAAAGCAAGGGGTGACGCGGAAACTACGAGCGGATACGTGTTTTATGAAAACATATGGATGCGATGCACATGATGCTATGAGATGAGATGCATGCCATGAACAAAATGCAAAACAAAAGACAAAAACCCAACCACGAAGGAAATATCATATCACATCTCCGGAAACGGAAAGAGTTGGAGTTACGAATATGGAAAATTGTATCCGGGGCGTTACACGGACGCCCGAGGACCCCTTAGTCTAGGACTCCCTCAGTAGCCCCTGAACCAAGCTTCAATGACGAGGTGTTCAGCGCGCAGATTGTCTTCGGCATTGCAAGGTGGGTTCCTTCTCCTAATACTCCAACTCAGTCTTCGGACACAACAAACGTGTCCGGATCTGCAACACAAGTACCACACACAACCGCAGAGAGTATAATATTTCACGAGTCCCATCTTCTGACAACTTTTGGTAAGGTGACATCACGTCTATCCGGTCATTATTTCGCACCGTTTTCATCCGCCGTTCCACGTTTCGAGACGTGGTTTTCATTGGCACGTCTTGTCAAAGCATAGATCGTGTCCCCTTATTGCGGGATTCTCATCAATATGGGCGTGGGTAATCCAACCATGCCGTTTGCACAACCCATGGGAATAGGATAGTTTTAAGGCGAGTGGGGAGGTGCTTGATATTCACTGCCTTTATAAGGAGTTAAGGATTCCCTTTCTTCACCCACGCCTTCTCTCTTTCTCTGCCCTTCCATTCTGGAGCTCCAACGCCCAAGGCCTCATCTTTTCCGCCTCTAGAAAGCACTCAACCATGTACATATCGGGAGCGCAAGGCAAGTGGATGGCCTCCTCCGTCAAGGAGAAGGACATCACCGAGCTTCGGGAGGCCGGGTATCTGGCGAAAGAAATCGCCCACCATCTTCCGGCCAAGGGGCAAGTTGTCCCCACCCCGAAACCCAACAAGAGGGTGGTGTTCATCCCTCATTTCGTCCGTGGGTTAGGGTTTCCTCTCCACCCTTTCATCCATGGACTTATGTTCTATTACGGGCTAGATTTCCATGATCTAGCCCCGAACTCATTCCTCAACATCTCGGCATTTATTGTCGTGTGCGAGGCCTTCCTCCACATTTCTCCCCACTTCGGATTATGGCTCAAGTTCTTCAATGTGAAGTTGAAGATGGTGGATGGCCAACACGCAGAGTGCGGAGGTGCCATGGTGAGAAAGATGCCCAATGTCACATGGCCCAAAGGCACGTTTGTGGAGACCGTCAAGGAGTGGCAGAAACAGTGGTTCTATATCACCGAGCCTCGTGATGCCACTTGGGCCGCGGCTCCCGAATTCAAGTCCGGAGCTCCAATGCGTCTCACCTCTTGGATAGAGAAGGGCCCAAATTGGTCTTCGTCGGACGAACTGGTAGCGCTGCAAACGCGCATCCCGAGCATGGTGGATAAAAACATCAAGCTCGTCAATGTGATCCAGGTGATGCTGGTTCGCCGGATCCTCCCATGCCAGAGCCGAACGTGCCCTTTATGGGAATTTGATTAGGAGAAGCACCAAACTTTGGAGAGGCTCTTCGGAACCACACACGAAGATGTCTGGAAGTTGCTCTTTAAGGGCAATGAGATGCCGCCGGCCATAGACCGAACCGCGGGCACGATCTTGCCCATCCTGCCATTGCGGTAAGTCTTTCATGTCTCAAGGTGCATCCTCTTCTTGCTTGTTCAAGGAAAATATCTAAAAACTTCACTATTTACTTTTCGGGCATGGACAGAGAAAGCGGAGCGGATTCGATGTCCGGCTCCGCTGCCTGAGGAACCAGTCGTCCCGCTCCTAGCGAAGATGCTGGTTCCAGCGCCCTACAAGGCGCCAGAGAAGAAGGCCAAGTAAAAGGCCAAGGGGGTCTCCTCTGCCGTCGAAGACGACGAGGAGGAGGAGGAAGAAAGCAACTCCCCCCCTGAGGGGGGAAGGAAGAAGAGGGCAGCCTCCACAAATTTGGATGCAGAGGCGCCCAAGAGGGGGAAGGGCCCCCTCGCGGATAACTCCGCATGGGACGTCGATAGCAGCCCAGAGCGACGCCCCCAAAACAAGCCCCTTGCCGCATCGTAAGTACTAAAAACCCGTATACGTCCATGTGTCCGGCCTCTCTGCTTCATGGTATTAGTATGTTAAACTATGCTATTACAGTCCGGCCCACGACAGCTACCAACGATCCTCGTCAGGGGGTTCGTTGGATTCAAAGGCGATGGCCAACGAGTCACCGCCGGCCGCCCACTCTCCCACGGCCAAGGGCGATGACGAGGTTCTGTCCCAAAAGACCTGCCCAGGCCAGGGAGAGGTTCTGGAGGTCGTCAAGATGGCGCCAGAGGATGACTCCTCGACCGCCGAAAACATGGGGAAGAAATCCCCCATGGAGACTGGCGATGGGGGCCATATCCATTTCGGCCCCCAGCCGAATACTATTCCGGAGACCTACACGGCTCCGGAATCAAGCGAGCAGCCTTCCTCGAAAGGAGGAGGTGTGCCTGTTCCGCCGGTGACCTCTGTCCAACCAGAGGGACCGGATAATCATATGGAAGCGATACGAGGTGCTTCCATTGTGGAGGAACACCGTATCGTTGTGGGTACGGTGATTGAGAGGTTTAGTCCGTCAAGAGCGGACTGACCGAAGCCTGCGGCAGCCTGCTAACAGGCTTTGAGGTAAGCGACGCAAAATAAAAAGTCCTAGTATAGATAGTAGCCCCTGAGACATTGTCCGGTGTTCGGAAAGAAAAGCTGGACAGAGGATCAAGTAATTTTCACAGGAAACTAACTAAATATGTCTTATATGAATAAGCAGGCGCCCTTGCTGGCCGCAACCTCTCATGTTGCGGAGGTCTCCGGACTAAAGCAGAGTCTGGAGCGGGCCGAAGAAGAGCTCGGCCTTGTAAAAAGGCAGCTGGAGGACAAGCAAGGTATGTTGCGACTTGCTGTATATTTGGAAAGAATAAAGGATATGTGCTGACCATAGTTTCATGATATTTGTAGGAGCGGCGACCGAGGTCGAGGTCCTTAAGAAGGCACTGGCCGAGGCCAAGAAGAAAGCTGCCAAGGAACAAGCCACCCGTGAGAAGCACGAGGCCAGGCTTGATGAGGTCCATAGGAGCTCTAGGATGCCGTGAAGAAATGCGAGTCCTTGGAATGCGATGTTTCGGCTCAGGAGACCAAACTCGCCAAGGCTCGCCAAAGCGCACAAGAGGCCCGAGCTGAAGCCCAAAGCGCTTTCTAGGAGATCCAGGAGGCCAAGGAGATCGCGGCGGGTAAGGTGTTTAGTATGCAAAGCAAGTATGTGGAGAAGAAGTATCTCTTACTAACCCGGATTTGGAGTTCTCCAGGGGCGTTTCCGGATCTGCCGTGCAGTGTTTCTGACGCTGCAGAATTCTTCCGAGCCAAAGAAGGGAGCTCAACGAAGAAGCTGTTCTGGTCGCAATACCTTGCGCCAGAACATCCGGTGCCCTTCAGCGATCAGCTAAAACAGCTGGTCGAGCTACATAGGGTGGCCGAACTGGCCATGAAGGATTTAATAATCCGGCTGTGGCCTGCCGAAGCTATACCCAACAGCTACTTCGGGCTCGTGAAGCGGCTGGTGAATTCCTGCCCTCGACTGGACATCGTCAAGAGGTCGGTCTGCATCGAGGACGCACGCATGGCCTTTTCCCGCGTCAAGGTGTGATGGGCGAAGATGGACACCGTCAAGCTTGTGACCGAGGGACCGCCTGAGGGCAAGGAACACTGCACACCCGAGCGATATTTCGAAGACGTCCTGGAAGGGTCTCGTATTGTGGCGACGCAATGTGCGCAGGACATTATTTTCAAATGAATACATTCATTTTGTCTCTGCCTTGTATGATGAAACAAAATCGTTATGTAATATAATGTTTGTTAAAAACTTTTACCTCCTGTGCGGCCGTGTTTATGAAATTCTGAGAGTTGGCCAGTCGTCGGCTTCTGCCCCCTCGTAGGTAGTACGGGGGTGTTCAGGATGTAATCTAAACACTCTTGATCCAATTGTTTGGTCCTTGAAGGAGGTGTTTAGCGCAACGAACCAGTCAATCGGACTATACGGCTTTATCACCCTCACTTAGCCATAGGAGTTTGACAATAAAAATATAGGCGCAGCTGATACGTTTCCAACGTATCTATAATTTTTGATTGTTCCATGCGATTATAATATCTGTTTTGGATGTTTATGGGCTTTACTATGCACTTTTATATTATTTTTGGGACTAACCTATTGACCTAGAGCCCAGTGCCAGTTCCTGTTTTTTCCCTTGTTTCAGTGTTACGAAGAAAAGGAATATCAAACGGAGTCAAACGAATGAAACCTTCGAGAAGTTATTTTGGAAGGAAAGCAACTGATAGACTTGGAGTGCACGTCAGAAAGAACGAGGAGCCACGAGGTGGGGGCGCCCACCCCTAGGGCATGCCTCCAACCTCGTGGCCTCGTGGCCCCTCGACGATTTCTTCCGCCCATATATATCCATATACCCAAAAACTTGAGAACAGAATAGATCGGGAGTATCACACAAGCAAGCCTCTGTAGCCACCAAAACCAATCGAGACCTGTTAGGCAGACTGCCGAGAGGAACCCTCACGGTGGCCATCTTCATCATCCGGCGCTCTCCATGATGAGGAGGGAGTAGTTCACCCTCGGGGTACATACCTCAGCCCCGAGGGTGAACTACTCCTCCTCGCCATGGAGAGCGCCGATGATGAAGATGGCCACCGTGATGGTTCCTCCCAGGTGCCTAAAAGACTCCGAGAGGTTTTGGTGGCTACAGAGGCTTGTGGCAGCGAACTCCCGATCTATCTTGATAGTCGATGTTCTTAGGGCACGAGGCTTATATAGGCGAAAGAAGTCACCGGGAGGTGTTGAGGGGCCCACGAGACAGGGGCGCCCGAGGGGGGCACCTCCTATCTCGTGGAGTCCTCGGGATCTTCTCGACGTGAACTCCAAGTCTCCGGATCATATTCTTCCCAAAAATAACGCTGCCGAAGGTTTCATTCCGTTTGGACTCCGTTTGATATTCCTTTTCTTCGAAATACTGAAACAGGCAATAAGACTGCAATATGGGCTAGGCCTCCGGTTAATAGGTTAGTCCCAAAAGTAATATAAAAGTGGAAAATAAATCCCATAAACATCCAAAAGGGGTAATATAATAGCATGGAACAATCAAAAATTATAGATATGTTGGAGATGTATCAAGCATCCCCGAGCTTAATTCCTGCTTGTCCTCGAGTAGGTAAATGATAAAAAGATAATTTTTGATGTGGAATGCTACCTAGCATAATTCATAATGTAATTTTCTTTATTGCGGCATGAATGTTCAGATCCAAATGAATAGAAAATAAAAGTTCATATTGATAAAAGAAATAGTAACACTTCAAGCATACTAATCAAAGTAATCATGTCTTCTCAAAATAACATGGCAAAAGAAAGTTCATCCCTACAAAATCATATAGTTAGGCTATGCGTCATTTTTGTCACACAAAGATATTCCCAACTTCTATACCCCCGATGACAAGCCAAGCAATTGTTTCATACTTAAATAATCTCAAACTTTTTCAACCTTCACGCAATACATGAGCGTGAGCCATGGATATCGCACTATGGGTGGAATAGAATATGATGATGGGGATTGTGTGGAGAAGAAAATAAAAGGAGAAAGTCTCACATTGACGAGGATAATCAATGGGCTATGGAGATGCCCATCAATTGATGTCAACATGAGGAGTAGGGATTGCCATGCAACGGATGCACTAGAGCTATAAATGAATGCTCGACAAAAGAAAACTAGTGGGTGTGCATCCAACTTGCTTGCTCACAAAGACCTAGGGCATTTGAGGAAGCCCATCGTAGGAATATACATGCCAAGTTCTATAATGAAAAATTCCCACTAGTATGAAAAAAGACAACTTATGAGACTCACTATATGAAAAAACATGGTGCTACTTTGAAGCACAATATATGAGACTCACTACATGAAGAACAAGGTGCTACTTGGAAGCACAAGTGTGGAAAAAGAGATAGTAACATTACCCTTTTTATTTATTTTCTTTTTTTGGGCCTTTATTTTTTTCTTTTTGGCCTTTCTTCTCTTTTTTGGGCAATGCTCTAATAATGATGATCATCACACTTCTATTGATTACAACATATGAATTACAACTCGAAACTAGAACAAGATATGACTCTATATGAATGCCTCCGGCGGTGTACCGGGATGGTGCAATGAATCAAGAGTGACATTTATGAAAAATAATGCATCGTAGCTTTGCCACAAATACGATGTCAACTACATGATCATGCAATGGCAATATGACAAAAGTAAAGTATGTCATGATGATGATGAACGGAATGGTGGAAAGTTGCATGGCAATATATCTCGGAATGGCTATGGAAATGCCATAATAGGTAGGTATGGTGGCTGTTTTGAGGAAGATATAGGGAGGTTTATGTGTGATAGAGCGTATCGTATCACGGGGTTTGGATGCACCGGCGAAGTTTGCACCAACTCTCAAGGTGAGAAAGGGCAATGCACGGTACCAAAGAGGCTAGCAAAGGCGGAAAGGTAAAAGTGTGTATAATCCATTGACTCAACATTAGTCAAAAGAACTCATATACTTATTGCAAAAATTTAGAAGTCATCAAAAATCAAGTACTACGCGCATGCTCCTAGGGGGATAGATTGGTAGGAAAAGACCATCGCTCGCCCCGAACGCCACTCATAAGGATGCACAAGCCAGGTACACTTCATGTTTCAAATTTGTTACACAACTTTAACCATACGTGCATGCTACGGGACTTGCTAACTTCAACACAAGCATTCTTTAAATTCATAATCACTCAACTAGCATGACTTTAGTATCACTACCTCCATATCTCAAAACAATTATCAAGTATCAAATTGATCATAGCATCCAATTCACTTCCTATGATAGTTTTTTATTATACCCAACTTGGATGCTCATCATTCTAGGACCAACTTTGTAACCATAGCAAATACCATGCTGTTCTAAAAGACTCTCAAAATAATATAAGTGAATCATGAGAGACTAGCAATTTCTACAAAATATAACCACCGCTGTGCTCTAAAAGATATAAGTGACGCACTAGAGCAAATGACAAACTACTCCGAAAGATATAAGTGAAGATCAATGAGTAGTCGAATAATTATACAACTATGTGAAGACTCTCCCATTTAATAATTTCAGATCTTGGTATTTTATTCAAACAGCAAGCAAAGCCAAAGAAAATGACATGACGCTCCAAGGAAAACACATATCATGTGGTGAATAAAAGTATAGCTCCAAGTAAAGTTACCGATGAACGAAGACGAAAGAGGGGATGCCTTCCGGGGCATCCCCAAGCTTAGGCTCTTGGTTATCCTTGAATATTACCTTGGGGTGCTTTGGGCATCACCAAGCTTAGGCTCTTGCCACTCCTTATTCCATAGTCCATCGAATCTTTACCCAAAACTTGAAAACTTCACAACGCAAAACTTAACAGAAAACTCGTGAGCTCCGTTAGCGAAAGAAAACAAAACACCACTTCAAGGTACTGTATTTAACTCATTATTTATTTATATTGGTGTTAAACCTACTGTATTACAACTTCTCTATGGTTTATAAAATATTTTATTAGCCATAGATTCATCAAAATAAGCAAACAACACAATGAAAACAGAATCTGTCAAAAACAGAACAGTCTGTAGTAAACTGTAACTAACACAAACTTCTGGAACTCCAAAAATTCTAAAATAAATTGGTGGACCTGAGGAATTTTTCTAGTAATCATCTGCAAAAATAATCAACTAAATAGCACTCTCCAGTAAAAAGTTGAAGCTAATCTCGTGAGAGCCAAAGTTTCTGTTTTTACAGCATGATCATAAAGACTTCACCCAAGACTTCCCAAAGGTTCTACTTGGCACAAACACTAATTAAAACATGAAAACACATCTAACCAGAAGCTAGATGGATTATTTAATCCTAAACAGAACCAAAAAGCAATAGACTAAAATAAAATTGGGTTGCCTCCCAACAAGCGCTAACATTTAAAGCCCCTAGCTAGGCATGATGATTTCAATGATGCTCACATAAGAGATAAGAATTGAAACATAAAGAGAGCATCATGAAGAATATGACTAGCACATTTATGTCTAACCCACTTCCTATGCATAGGGATTTTGTGAGCAAACAACTTATGGGAACAATAATCAACAAGCATAGGAAGAAAAATCAAGCATAACTTCAAAAATTTAAGCACATAGAGAGGAAACTTGATATTATTGCAATTCCTACAAGCATATATTCCTGCCTCATAATAATTTCCACTAGCATCATGAATGAATTCAACAATATAACCAGCACCTAAAGCATTCTTTTCATGATATACTAGCATAGAAAATTTACTACTCTCCACATAAGCAAAATTCTTCTCATTCGGAATAGTGGGAGTATCATAAAAGACTTGAACACAAAAAATTGTTTCCACATTAAAAGAGTAATGTTCAGAAAAAGGGTAATCATACAAGATTTGTAAATATAATCATCACTACTTTTTATAGCATAAGTTTCATCACAATAATCATCATAAGTAGCAACTTCGATCTCATCATAATCGATTGAAACCTCTCCAAAGATAGTGGAATCACTAAATAAAGTTGACACTCTTCCAAATGCACTTCCATATTCATCACAATAAGATTCAACATCCTCCAAAATAGTGGGATAACTACTTCCTAAAGTTGACACTCTTCCAAACCCACTTTCATCAATATAACCATCATAAATAGGAGGCATGATATCATCATAACAACTTTGCATATCAAAAGTTGGGATGCTAAAAATATCATCTTCGTTAAACATAGCATCCCCAAGCTTGGGACAAACATTAATTTCAGAAAATATATTCTCAAATATTTCATCCTCATCAAACACAGCTTCCCCAAGCTTGGGCCCTTCCATATTATAAGCATAATCACTATCATCATTAAAAATATGGACATCACCAATAGTAAAGCAATTATCATCATCACAATGAGTAGTAGGAGCAACATCATTTGGGAGGGATACCTTTTCACCTTTTTTACTCCTTCTTTTCTTTTTCTTCTTCACATTATGTGTGGGTTCAACCTCCCTCTTTGAGCTCCTTATTGATGAGATTGGTTGAATAGAAAGCTCCTCCTCGTTACCTGATTCATCATAAGAAATATAGGAGGATATTGGGAAGTCTCTTCCCTTTCATTAGTATTCTCATCATCTTCCATTTGCTTTCTTTTCTTTAGGTAATTGGCAATATAAGGATTTTCATTGCAATTCTCCGCACAAAATATAAATCTTTTCTAGATCAATATCAAGGAATTTCTTATGGGCAAATTCTGGAAGGTCCTTCATTAAACGTTTCAATTCTTCATAACCCAAAAGCAAACTAAGTTCATTATAATGAGCAAGGGAGATCAAATCATCACAATTTTTGGACACGATTTGATCATGAAACAATTTGCACCGGAGATGTAAATGACCACGTTCATTGCAAAGTTCCCAAGTACGGAAAAGGAAATTTAAATTTTCAGCACTCACGTCTAGCCTTTCTTGCAACCATTTAGTTTATAAATGCTTATGCCTCTTGCAATATATATCTTCTCTATTTGGTGTGTTCATGCAAACATGCACTCCACAAAAATCAACATGCTCATAAGAGACATTTTTATCATAACTAGTGCAATCATCATTAGTACTACGGATATTCAAAGAGTTCATACTAACAACATTGCAATCATGCTCATCATTCAAAGATTTAGTATCAAGCATTCTAATGCATTCTTCTTCTAGCACTTGAGCACAATTTTCCTTTCCATCATACTCACGAAAGATGTTAAAAAGACGAAGCGTATGAGACAAACTCAAATCCATTTTTTTGTAATTTTCTTTTATAAACTAAACTAGTGCTAAAATAAGAAAAAAAAAGATTCAATTGCAAGATCTAAAGATATACCTTCAAGCACTCACCTCCCCGGCAACGGCGCCAGAAAAGAGCTTAGTTGACGGGGTGTGAGTGAGTGCCGCTACCTAGCCTCCCGGCAATGGCGCCAGAAAAAGAGCTTGATGTTACTACACAACCTTCTTCTTGTAGTTGTTGGGCTTGTTGGTCCCCAACACACCCAATAGAATGGTAAATTGTATAGGTGCACTAGTTCAGCATTGTATTGGGTGTGTTGGGGACACAAGAGACTCTTTGTTATTTGGTTGCAGGGTTGTTTAAGAGAGACCATCTTCATCCTACGCCTCCCACGGATTGATAAACCTTAGGTCATCCACTTGAGGGAAATTTGCTACTGTCCTACAAACTTGTGCACTTGGAGGCCCAACAACGTCTCTAAGAAGAAGATTATGAGTAGACATCAAGCTCTTTTTCCGGCGCCGCTGTCGGGAGGTTAGTGCTTGAAGGTATATCTTTAGATCTTGCAATCGAATCTTTTAGTTTCTTTTTTATCACTAGTTTAGTCTATAAAAGAAAACTACAAAAAATGGAATTGAGTTTGTTTCATACGCTTCATCTTTTTAATATCTTTCGTGAGAATAAGGATTCCGATAATTGTGCTCAATTGCTAGAGGAAGAATGCATTATAATGTTTGGCACTAAATATTTGAAAGATTAGCATCATTGCAATGTTGTTAGTATGAATTTCTTGAATATCCATGATGCTAATGATATGCAAAGCCACAAGCTTGGGGATGCTATGTCTGATGAAGATGATATGTTTAGTCCCCCAAGTTTTGATGAGCAAATTTACTATGATGAAAGCATGCCTCCTATCTATGATGATTATTGTGATGACACGTATGCTTTAAAGAATAATGATAACCATGAAACTTGTCATCTTGATCTTAATTTTCAATCATATGATAGTTATTTTGTTGAGTTTGCTCCCACTACTATTCATGAGAAGAAATTTGCTTATGTGGAGAGTAGTAAATTTTCTATGCTTGTAGATCATGAAAAGAATGCTTTAGTTGCTGGTTATATTGTTGAATTCATTCATGATGCTACTTCAAATTATTATGAGGGAGGAATATATGCTTGTAGGAATCGCAATAATATCAAGTTTCCTCTCTTTGTGCTTAAAGTTTTGAAGTCATGCTTGTTTTGCCTTCCTATGCTAGTTGATTATTGTTCCCATAAGTTGTTTGCTCACAAAATCCCTATGCATAGGAAGTGGGTTAGACTTAAATGTGCTAGTCATATTCTTCATGTTTCAATTCTTATCTTTTATGTGAGCATCATTGAAATCATCATGCCTAGCTAGGGGTGTTAAACGATAACGCTTCTTGGGAGGCAACCTAATTTTATTTTAGTTTCTTGATTTTTGGTTCTGTTTAGCAATAAATAATCCATCTAGCTTCTGTTTAGATGTGGTTTTATGTTTTAATTAGTGTTTGTGCCAAGTAGAACCTTTGGGAAGACTTGGGTGAAGTCTTTATGATCATGCTGTAAAAAACAGAAACTTTAGCGCTCACGAGATTAGCTAAAACTTTTTACTGGAGAGTACTATTTAGTTGATTATTTTTGTAGATGATTACTAGACAAATTCCTCAGGTCCACCAATTTATTTTAGAATTTTTGGAGTTCCAGAAGTTTGCGTTAGTTACAGATTACTACAGACTGTTCTGTTTTTGACAGATTCTGTTTTTCGTGTGTTGTTTGCTTATTTTGATGAATCTATGGCTAGTAAAATAGTTTATAAACCATAGAGAATTATGAATACAGTAGGTTTAACACCAATACAAATAAAGAATGAGTTCATTACAGTACCTTGAAGTGGTGTTTTGTTTTCTTTCACTAACGGAGCTTACGAGTTTTCTGTTAAGTTTTGTATTGTGAAGTTTTCAAGTTTTGGGTAAAGATTCGATGGATTACGGAATAAGGAGTGGCAAGAGACTAAGCTTGGGGATGCCCAAGGAACCCCAAGGTAATATTCAAGGATAACCAAGAGCCTAAGCTTGGGGATGCCCCGGAAGGCATCCCCTCTTTCGTCTTCGTTCATCGGTAACTTTACTTGGAGCTATTTTTTATTCACCACATGATATGTGTTTTGCTTGGAGCGTCATTTTATTTTCTTTAGCTTTGATTGATGTTTGAATAAAATACCAAGATCTGAAATTATTAAATGGGAGAGTCTTCGCATTGTTGCATAATTATTCGATTACTCATTGATCTTCACTTATATCTTTTGGAGTAGTTTGTTGTTTGCTCTAGTGCTTCACTTCTATCTTTCAGAGCATGGTGGTAGTTTTATTTTGAAGAAATATATGAACTCTCATGCTTCACTTATATTATTTTGAGAGTCTTAAATAACATGGTAATTTGCTTAAATAATCCTAATATGCTAGGTATTCAAGACTAGTAAAAACTTTGTTATGAGTGTGTTGAATACTAAGAGAAGTTTGATGCTTGATAATTGTTTTGAGATATAAAGATGGTGATATTAGAGTCATGCTAGTTTAGTAGTTGGGAATTTGAGAGATACTTGTGTTAAAGTTTGTGATTCCCGTAGCATGCACGTATGGTGAACGGTTATGTGATGAAGTCGGAGCATGATTTATTTATTGATTGTCTTCCTTATGGGTGGCGGTCGGGGACGAGCGATGGTCTTTTCCTACCAATCTATCCCCCTAGGAGCATGCGCGTAATACTTTGCTTTGAGAACTTGTAGATTTTTGCAATATATATATGAGTTCTTTATGACTAATGTTGAGTCCATGGATTATACACACTCTTCCTCCTTCCACGATTGCTAGCCTCTCTAATACCGCACACTTTTCGCCAGTATCATACACCCACCATATACCTTCCTCAAAACAGCCACCATACCTATCATGGCATTTCCATAGCCATTCCGAGATATATTTCCATGCAACTTTCCACCGTTCCGTTTATTATGACACGCTCCATAATTGTCATATTTCTTATCATGATCATGTAGTTGACATCGTATTTGTGGCAAAGCCACCGTTCATAATTCTTTCATACGTGTCACTCTTGATTCATTGCATATCCCGGTACACCGCCGGAGGCATTCATATAGATTCATATTTTGTTCTAATAATCGAGTTGTAATTCTTGAGTTGTAAGTAAATAAAAGTGTGATGATCATCATTATTAGAGCATTGTCCCAAGTGAGGAAAGGATGATGGAGACTATGATTCCCCCACAAGTTGGGATGAGACTCCAGACGAAATAAATAAATAAAAGAGGCCAAAGAAGCCCAAACAAATAAAATAAAAAAGAGGACATAAAAAAATAGAAAAGGCCCAAATAAAAAAATAAAAAAATGAGAGAAAAAGAGAGAAGGGGCAATGCTACTATCCTTTTACCACACTTGTGCTTCAAAGTAGCACCGTGATCTTCATGATAGAGAGTCTCCTATGTTGTCACTTTCATATGCTAGTGGGAATTTTACATTATAGAACTTGGCTTGTATATTCCAATGATGGGCTTCCTCAAAATTCCCTAGGTCTTCGTGAGCAAGCGAGTTGGATGCACACCCACTTAGTTTCTTTTGTTGAGCTTTCATATACTTATAGCTCTAGTGCATCCGTTGCATGGCAATCCCTACTCACTCACATTCATATCTATTGATGGGCATCTCCATAGCCCGTTGATACGCCTAGTTGATGTGAGATTATCTTCTCCTTTTTGTCTTCTCCACAACCACCATTCTATTCCACCTATAGTGCTATGTCCATGGCTCACGCTCATGTATTGCGTGAAGATTGAAAAAGTTTGAGAACACCAAAAGTATGAAACAAATGCTTGGCCTGTCATCGGGGTTGTGCATGATTTAAATATTTTGTGTGGTGAAGATAGAGCATAGCCAGACTATATGATTTTGTAGGGATAACTTTCTTTGGCCATGTTATTTTGAGAAGACATGATTGCTTTGTTATTATGCTTGAAGTATTATTATTTTTATGTCAATATTAAAATTTTGTCTTGAATCTTTCGGATCTGAATATTCATACCACAATTAAGAAGAATTACATTGAAATTATGCCAAGTAGCACTCTACATCAAAAATTTTGTTCTTATCATTTACCTACTTGAGAACGAGTAAGAATTATGGTTGGGGATGCTGATACGTCACCAACGTATCTATAATTTCTGATTGTTCCATATTATTATATTATCTGTTTTGGATGTTTATGGGCTTTACTATGCACTTTTATATTATTTTTGGGACTAACCTATTGACCCAGAGCCCAGTGCCAGTTCCTTTTTCCCTTGTTTCAGTGTTTCGAAGAAAAGGAATATCAAACGGAGTCGAAACGGAATGAAACCTTCTAGAGAAGTTATTTTTGGAAGGAAAGCAACCTGATAGACTTGGAGTGCACGTCAGGAAAGCAACGAGGGAGCCACGAGGTAGGGGGGCGCGCCCACCCCGTAGGGCGCGCCCTCCACCCTCGTGGGCCCCTCGTGGCTCCCCTGACGTATTTCTTCCACCCATATATATCCATATACCCAAAAAAACTTCGGGGAACAGAATAGATAGGGAGTTCCGCCGCAAGCCTCTCAGAGCCACCAAAACCAATCGAGACCCTGTTCCGCACCGCCGAATGGGGAACCTCACCGTGGCCATCTTCATCATCCCGACGCTCTCCATGACGAGGAGGGAGTAGTTCACCCTCGGGGCTGAGGGTATGTACCAAGAGCTATGTGTGATCTCTCTCTCTCTCTCTCTCTCTCTCTCTGTTTCTTGAGGTGATTCGATCTTGATGTATCGCGAGGTTTGCTATTATAGTTGGATCTTATGTTGTTTCTCCCCGTCTACTCTCTTGTAATGGATTGAGTTTTCCCTTTGAAGTAATCTTATCGGATTGAGTCTTTAATGATTTGGGAACACTTGATGTATGTCTTGCCGTGCGTATCTGTGGTGACAATGGGATATCACGTGATTCACTTGATGTATGTTTTGGTGATCAACTTATGGGTTCCGCCCATGAACTTATGCATAGAGGTTGGCACGTTTTGCCTTGATTCTCCAAAGAGAAACTTTGGGGCACTCTTTGAGGTTCTATGTGTTGGTTGAATAGATGAATCTAAGATTGTGTGATGCATATCGTATAATCATACCCACGGATACTTGAGGTGACATTGGAGTATCTAGGTGACATTAGGGTTTTGGTTGATTTGTGTCTTAAGGTGTTATTCTAGTACGAACTCTAGGGCTGTTTGTGACACTTATTGGAATAGCCCAACGGATTGATTGGAAATAATAACTTTGAGGTGGTTTCGTACCCTACCATAATCTCTTCGTTTGTTCTCCACCATTAGTGACTTTGGAGTGACTCTTTGTTGCATGTTGAGGGATAGTTATATGATCCAATTATGTTATTATTGTTGAGAGAACTTGCACTAGTGAAAGTATGAACCCTAGGCCTTGTTTCCAAGCATTGCAATACCATTTACGCTCACTTTTACCATTAGTTACCTTGCTGTTTTTATATTTTCATATTACAAAAACCTATATCTACCATCCATATTGCATTTGTATCACCATCTCTTCGCCGAACTAGTGCACCTATACAATTTACCATTGCATCGGGTGTGTTGGGGACACAAGAGACTCTTCGTTATTTGGTTGCAGGGTTGTTTGAGAGAGACCGTCTTCATCCTACGCCTCCCACGGATTGATAAACCTTAGGTCATCCACTTGAGGGAAATTTGCTACTGCCCTACAAACCTCTGCACTTGGAGGCTCTACAACGTCTACAAGAAGAAGGTTGCGTAGTAGACATCAGCAACCCCTAGTATCCAAACTAGGATGCTGTAAACACCTGATCGGGTAAGTACCGATCCCTTGCGTAATGCGGGAAAAAATCTCTAAGGATTTAAGACCTCCGAAGAGCTGACCGGCTCTCGCCGCATCATGACAGTCAGTTTTCGGCTTTCTCTACTGAGGTGCTCATCCGGATAAACCAGGGCACAATCGCAGTAGTTCTCCATTTCCTACCCTAGCCGATATAGCGGAACGTAAGGTAGCAAACACAGGAGCCGGGCAACCCAACTATTGACCAAAGACATGATTCGGAGCCAATGCATATAATGCTAAATTCAGGGTGCCGAACTATACTGTAAAAAAGTGTTCGGACTTTGTTGCCGTATTGTGGGGCGCTATGAAGCCCCTGGCAAATTGAAACGTACCAAAGTGTATGGTTGCTTATTTGATAAAGTTATCAAAAGAAAAAGGAAAATAGGAAAGCAGAAAGAGTAGTAAGCTAGGGACGCAGAATTTGGGCCGCAAACTGTTTTCATTATAATTTGGTAATACGTCAAAGCGCATTCATACAAATAGTGCAATAAGAAAAAGGCTATTTAACATGCCACAACCAAGTGAGAGCTGCGTGTGGGTCCTGAAAATAGGTAGAATGATCGTTAAAGAGACCACCGGGGAATTCCCCTATACTTCTGTGCTTCTTGCCATCTTGGTATATTTATCCTTCGAAAGGACCGGTAGTCAGGCCATCAGGGAGGGCCTATGGAAAAGAAACCTGAAAAGGAGAAAAAGGAAACAGTGAAAAGTGTATGAGTCCGGGGGCGATCGAGCCGTATTATGAATCACTAGCTAGTTATGCCTCCGTTTATGCCCATGGTATTTTGAATGTGTAGTTATGTACGCGTGGTACGAATGCCGCCACTTGATCGGGGCTGGAACGGAGGCTGAATTGCTAGTCGAGCTCTTGATGAGCCGAGCTATCCTGCTGTAGAATAGTCTGGACTCTCTTGACAGTGTCCGGGAGCTCGGCCGCCAAATTAAGGTTCTGCTAGAAAAGGCCGCTCTGTACTTCTGCTGCTAAGGCAGCGGTGTGCTCCTTAGTGCGGAGGGAGCGTTCCGTGTTTCCACTAACTGTTATGACGCCACGTGGTCCAGGCATCTTGAGCTTGAGATAAGCATAGTGTGGTGCCGCATTGAATCGAGCAAATGCGGTTCGTCCAAGCAGTGCGTGATATCCGCTGCGAAAGGGGATGATATCGAAGATTAAGTCTTTACTTCGGAAGTTGTCCGGAGATCCGAAGACAACCTCTAGTGTGATTAAGCCTGTACAGTGGGCCTATACACCTGGTATGACTCCTTTAAAGGCAGTCTTTGTGGGCTTGACCCGTGATGGATTAATGCCCATTTTGCGCACTGTATCCTGATAGAGCAGATTGAGGCTGCTGCCACCGTCCATTAGGACTCGCGTCAGGTGGAACCCATCAATTATTGGGTCCAGGACCAGTGCGTCTGAACCTCCGTGACGGATACTGGTCGGATGATCCCGTCGATCGAAGGTGATCGGGCATGACGACCATGGATTAAATTTTGGGGCGACTGGCTCTATCGCGTAGACGTCCCTGAGCACGCGCTTGCGCTCCCTCTTGGGGATGTGGGTAGCGTATATCATGTTCACCGTTTTGACCTGAGGGGGAAACTTCTTATGTCCCCCTGTGTTCGGTGGTCGGGGCTCCTCGTCATCGTCCTCGCTTTGCGATCCCTTCTCCTTGTTTTTGGCATTTAACTTGCCGGCCTGTTTGAAAACCCAACAATCTCTGTTGGTATGGTTGGCTGGTTTTTCTGGGGTGCCATGGATCTGGCACGGACGATCGAGTATGCGGTCCAAGCTGGATGAGCCCGAATTGTTCTTTTTGAATGGCTTCTTCCGCTGACCGGACTTAGAGCCACTGAATCCGGCATTGACCGCCGCATCATCGGTGTTGTCATTGTTGTTTCAACGCTTGTATCCGTTGCGTCGGGACTTGTCATTGCTATCTCTGGCTTCAGAGGTGCCGGCGTCGCTTGCATTGTTTTTGCTACGGGCCAGCCAACTAACCTCACCCGCACAAAAGCGGGTCATAAGTGTCGTGAGGGCTGCCATGGACTTCGGCTTTTCTTGGCCGAGGTGGCGGGCGAGCCATTCGTCGCAGATGCTGCGTTTAAAGGCCGCTAGGGCTTCTGCATCCAGACAGTCGACTATCTGGTTCTTTTTAGTTAGGAACCTAGTCCAGAATTTCCTGGCTGACTCTCCGGGCTGTTGAACTATGTGACTTAAGTCGTCGGCATATGGAGGTCGGACGTATGTACCTTGTAAGTTGTCGAGGAAGGCGTCTTCCAGGTCCTCCCAGCTGCCAATTGAATTTTCGGGCAGACTGTTCAACCAGTACCGAGCTGGTCCCTTGAGTTTGAGCGGGAGCTATTTGATGGCATGAAGATCATCACCACAGGCCATATGGATATGGAGAAGAAAATCCTCAATCCATACTGCAGGGTCCGTTGTCCCATCATATGATTCGATGTTCACGGGTTTAAACCCTTCCGGGAATTCATGGTCCATTACTTCATCAGTGAAGCAAAGGGGGTGTGTGGCGCCTCTATATCGGGCCACGTCGCGACGTAGCTCGGATGGAGTCCGTCTGTGGTTCTCGGCCAGGGCGTGAGTATGATTGTTGCGTCTGGCTAGATAGTCGTCGTCGTGTGTCGGGGCGCATCCCCGTGATCCATAGATTGATCTGTTCTGACCTGCTCTACTGTCCAAGCCTTACCGCAGGTCGTAGGTATGGCCCCGAGCTATTTTATCTCTGCCTTTATGGTGAGGTGGGACGGGCTGGTGTTCGGCTTGAGTTGCCGCTTTGTCCCGACCACTAGGTGGTCGGTCAGCCGCATTGCGTGATGACGGTACGGGCTCCAGCGCCTCATCATCAAACTGAGGTAGTAATTTTCGCTTCGGGTAACTTTTGGCTGGGCGCTCGAAGCCGTATTCCTCGGCTGCCAGGACATCAGTCCATTTGTCATTTAGCAGATCTTGATCAGCTTGAAGCTGTTGCGGCTTCTTTTTCAGGCTCCTTGTAGTGGCTATTAGCTGGCGCTTAAAGCGCTCCTACTCGAGAGGTTCCTCAGGTACAATAAAATCCTCGTTGCCGAGGCTCACCTCCTCCTCGGAGAGCGGATGATAACTAGCGTTCTCCGAGTCTTCGTCTATGGCCTGTTCATCAGGGCTGACTTGCCTATCTTCCCGATTGTCCTGTTCGGCAGTTTGTTCGTCGGGGTCTTCTCTGTCTTCGGCACCGTCCGGAGTGTTATCATCTCCTGTGCCGGTGTTGCTGTCTTTGCTGCGGCGTGATTTAGAGCGGCGCTGCTGACGCCAGCGCTTTGGTTGTGTCTTAGGAGGGTCATCCTCAACTGAGTTTTCCTTGTCATCGCCGCTATTCTCTTTTGGTGCATCCACCATGTATACATCATACGAGGAGGTGGCCGTCCATCGTCCGGTAAACGGTGGGTTTTGGCCCTGCTCCTCCTCAGCATCGACGCTCATACCGTCGATGTCTTCGGAGCCGTAATCGAGCGTGTCGGTTAAATCTTCGACAGTGGCTATGAAGTGGGCGGTGGGTGGGAAGCAAAATTCTCTGTCATCAGCCTCTAGTTCGAGCCGTATATAGTTTGGTTGTGAGCCCCCTGCTAGGGATAGATTTTTTAATGTGTTTAGCACGTCTCCCAAAGGCGAGTGTCGGAAGATGTCCGCGGAGCTGAATTCGACGATCGATGACCGATCAAGCTCGACGTGTGCAGACGCATAAGGTTCGGAACCTGTAGCCGGAGACGAGTCCATGGTTCCGGTGGCACAGACGTCACTTGAAGTTAGGTCTGTGTGTGGCTCCAACACCGTTGAGTCTGCGGCTTCCGCGGCGGGGCTGAGCTTCCCGTCCTCGGATGGCGCGATCTGCTCCGGATCTAAGGCCAGAGCAGCTATAGGCACTATCTCCTGGGTATGGTACGATGACAGACTTACGTCATGTTCATCGTGGTGGCAGGGAGCGATTGTCATAGTCTCAAATCCGTCTAAGATCAAGTCTCCGCGGACATCCGAGACATAGTTCAAGCTTCCAAATCTGACCTGATGGCCAGGGGCATAGCTTTCGATCTGCTCCAGATGGCCAAGCGAGTTGGCCCACAGTGGAAGCCACCGAACACAAAGATCTGTCTGGGAAGGAAGACTTCCCCTTGGACAACATCGTTGTAGATGATCGAAGGAGCCATCAAATCTTTTGACGACGGCACAATGGAACTCTCAAGGAAAGCACCAATGTCGGTGTCAAAACCGGCCGATCTCGGGTAGGGGGTCCCGAACTATGCGTCTAAGGTCGATGGTAACAGGAGACGGGGGACATAATGTTTACCCAGGTTCGGGCCCTCTCTATGGAGGTAATACCCTACTTCCTGCTTGATTGATCTTGATGAATATGAGTATTAAAAGAGTTGATCTACCACGAGATCGTAGTTACTAAACCCTAGAAGTCTAGCCTGTATGACTATGATTATGATTGATTGGCCTCTACGGAGTAAGACCTCCGGTTTATATAGACACCGGAGGGAACTAGGGTTACACAACGTCGGTTACAGAGAAAGGAATCTTCATATTTGGTCGCCAAGCTTGCCTTCCACGCCAAGGAGAGTCCCATCCGGACACGGGTAGAGTCTTCGGTCTTTGTATCTTCACAGCCCATCAGTCCGGCCTATGTCTAATAGGTCGGACGCCCGAGGACCCCTTAGTCCAGGACTCCCTCAATTACACCAATTTCTTCAGGAAACTTCTTGATCTAAAACGTCTCCTTTGAAGCTTCCAAAGCTGCAATATACTCTGCTTCTGTCGTAGAATCTACAAGAGTGTTTTGTTTGAAACTATTCCAAACAACCGCACCACCATTAAGTGTGAAAACATAACCTGATTGAGATTTATAGCCATCTATATCAGTCATGAAGCTAGCATCGGTTTAACCATTTACAACGAGTTCTTCATCTCCCCCATAAACAAGGAGCATGTCCTTTGTTCTTATGAGGTACTTAAGAATATTCTTATCGGCTATCCAGTGAACCACCCCTTGATCACTCTGACACCTGCTACTAACACTTAGTGCATAAGAAACATCTGGTCTTGTACATATCATAGCATACATGATGGATCCAATAGCAAAGGCCTATGTTACTCCACTCATTTGCACTCGTTCATCAACTATCTTGGGACATTGTTTTCTGCTAACTGTTATGCCCTGTGACATTGGGGAAAACCTTTCTTAGAATTCTCAATTTTAAACCTCTTTAAAACCTTGTCTATGTGCGTGCTTTGACTTAGTCCTATTAGACTTCTAGATCTATTTCTATAGATATTTATGCCTAATATATATGCAGCTTCACCTAAGTCTTTCACTAGTGCAGCAACATGCTATACAAATAGTTTTTACCCCCTTTCCATGACAAAGTTTCAAACCGTCACCTTGCCTACATGTGTGATAGGGCGGGTCTGTCCTACACGACCCATAAACCATCGGCGATAGGTCCTCCGGTCTCACACACGAGAAAAAGAGCTCATGTGCGATTGGGTGAGCCATCGCAGACAATTATACAGGCCTAACCATTTCCGCTCGTATGTACATCCCACACTGTGAAACCCAGACAAACGTTTCCGTTCATATGTACATCCCACATAGTGAATCCGAGAAAAAATGTTTCCGTTTGAATGTACATCTACACAGAGAATCCCAAACAAACATTTCCATTCATATGTGCATCATGCACAATTTTTTGCATCACATCGTCTGTGATAGCATTGCCATTGCAGACAATATTTAAAATTTTATCATTTGTATTATTGAATGCATCACGCATGGTGCCTAGAGGAAACTATGTGTCATGGGCTGTCCATCACACACAATTCTTATGGGAAAAACGTTTGTGCAAGGTGGCCTAACGCAAACAGTTGTCCAGATGAAGTCGTCTGTGATTGTTCATTGATCCAGCACGTTTACTTCCTAGAAACCGTGCGGGTTGTCTGAGGTCACCGCCGACGGTGTTGTCTCAATAACCGTCTGCAATAGGAAAACTCATTAAGCAGGCTAATTGGCCTATTATTTTCAATCCATTTAGTAATAAAATTGACATTTCATATTAAACACGAAATATATTTCATTTTCATATTACGGCAAACAGGATTTCATAATTAAAATACATCAGGGTACAACATCATATAGCTTCAACACTCAGTTACGCCATACATGCATGTAGCTAGCTACCCCATTACACAATTGAAGGAAATATGCCCTAGAGGCAATAATAAAGTTATTATTTATTTCCTTATATCATGATAAATGTTTATTATTCATGCTAGGATTGTATTAACCGGAAACATAATACATGTGTGAATTCATAGACAAACAGATAGTCACTAGTATGCCTCTACTAGACTAGCTCATTAATCGAAGATGGTTATGTTTCCTAACCATAGACATGTGTTGTCATTTGATTAATGGGATCACATCATTAGGAGAATGATGTGATTGACATGACCCATTCCGTTAGCTTAGCACTTGATCGTTTAGTATATTGCTATTGCTTTCTTCATGACCTATACATGTTCCTGTAACTATGAGATTATGCAACTCCGTTTACCGGAGGAACACTTTGGTACTACCAAACGTCACAACGAATCGGGTAATTATAAAGGAGTACTACAGGTGTCTCCAAAGGTACTTGTTGGGTTGGCGATTTGAGATTAGGTTTTGTCACTCCGATTGTCGGAGAGGTATCTCTGGCCTTCTCGGTAATACACATCACATAAGCCTTGCAAGCATTACAACTAATGAGTTAGTTGTGAGATGATGTATTACGAACGAGTAAAGAGACTTACCGTAACGAGATTGAACTAGGTATTGATACCGACGATCGAATCTCGGGTAAGTAACATACCGATGACAAAAGGAACAACGATGTCGTTATGCGGTTTGACCGATAAAGATCTTCGAGAATATGTAGGAACCAATATGGGCATCCAGGTTCCGCTATTGGTTATTGACCGAGAATGGTTCTAGGTCATGTCTACATAGTTCTCGAACCCGTAGGGTCCGCACGCTTAACGTTTCGATGACAGTTCATTATGAGTTTATAAGTTTTGATGTACCGAAGGTTGTTCGGAGTCCCGGATGTGATCACGGACATGACGAGGAGTCTCGAAATGGTCGAGACATAAAGATTGATATACTGGAAGCCTATGTTTGGACTTCGGAAAGGTTCCGAATGAAAACAGGACGTTACCGGAACACCGGGAGGTTACCGGAACCCCCCGGGGGGTCAATGGGCCTTGATGGGCCATAAGGGAGAAGAGGAAGGGCCGGCCAGGGCAGGCCGCGCGCCCCCTCCCCCTCTATTCCGAATAGGACAAGGAGAGGGGGGGGCGGCGCCCCCTTCCCTCTTCCCCCTCCCCAAGTCCTAGTCCAACTAGGAGAAGGGGGGGAGTCCTACTCCCGGTGGGAGTAGGACTCCTCCAGGCGCGCCCCCCTAGGGCTGGCCGCACCCCTTGCTCCTTTATATACGGGGCAGGGGCACCCCATCACACACAAGTTGATCTACGGATCGTTCTTAGCCGTGTCGGTGCCCCCTCCACCATATTCCACTTCGTCATATCGTCATGGGCTTGGGCGAAGCCCTGCGCCGGTGAAGTCATATCGTCATGAGCTTAGGCGAAGCCCTGCGCCGGTGGAGCATCATCATCGCCACCACGCCGTCGTCTTGACGGAACTCATCCCCGACGCTTTGCTGGATCGAGCCGGGGATCGCCATCGAGCTGAACGTGTGCGTAACTCGGAGGTGCCGTCGCTCGGTACTTGGATCGGTCGGATCGTGAAGACGACGACTACATCAACCACGTTGTTATAACGCTTCCGCTTTCGGTCTACGAGGGTACGTGGACAGACACTCTCCCCTCTCGTTGCTATGCCATCACCATGGTCTTGCGTGTGCGTAGGAATTTTTTTGAAATTACTACGTTCCCCAACAACAATAGCACCAAGTTTCACATGCAACATCTAAAACCTTTGGAAATTAGCATCATAGGTGGTAAATAGACAAATGAATCTCATATGGAAAACTATTAAAGCGGAAGGCAAATATTGAGCCTTCAATGATGTTGAAGGTCCTTGCAACTTTAGGCCAGTGCCTATGGATGATTTACCGCCCATCCTTCATCCTCTTGAGGAATACTTCATTATTATACCATGGGTGTTGTATGAAAAACTTCCTCGGCTGTTGACCATACATGTGGTTTGAGAGGTAATCATCGTGAATTGCTTTGGAATGGCCTAAAAAAAGATATGCATAAATATATTCTCTCTCGAAATTTTGAAATGTCGCAAAGGAATAAAAACAAGGTATAAGAGTTAGTACCATCCTGTAGTTCACTGATGTCTTCTTAATTGGGCAGACAAAGATCTTGTTGTTTTTCATCGCTAGTTTCTTTATCCTAACAACCTTTCTGAGATTCTGAATTGACTGATATTCATGGACATCTCATTTACCCATATGCAAAATGGGTCGAACAGTGGGTCAAAACCTCTGGCAGCAGGACCTATATGTGAAAGATCAAATTGTTAAAAAAATATTAGAATGGTTCCTTTAATTGCACAATAATGTGCTATTAGCTAACGGACCATGCATTTGAAAACCTCGATGGTGAACCTCAGTGCCTCCCATTGTTTTCCAGCAACACATATAAGGTAGTTATTGATCAGGTTAAGTGAGGGTTGGCATACTATCAGTAAAATATGTTGATAAAAAAATAAACACATTGCAGATGTAGCAGATTAATTCAAGCCACATGGATAATCTAGTTATCCAAACCAAGCATGCTTAAGAACTAGGAAATATAGAATTGTATATGTTTATCATGTATTTAGTACAACCAAATTCGATTTATTTCTCACAAGCATAACAATACAAAAATTTACCCACAACAATTGAACATCCTATTGCAGAGTTGAACAAAACAGTTAAGTGAACACCAAAACAAATGAACCAAATAGTTAACTGAGCACCAAATTGCGCAGTAGAACATACTAGAAGATCAAACAGTTAACCAAACCAAGCATTCTTAACAACTTGGAATTATAGCAATTGTATATGTTTCTCATGTTAGTACATACAAATTTGATTTATTTCTCAAGTGCATAACAATACAAAACTATACCCACAATAATTGAACATCCCATTGCAGAATTGAACCAAACAGTTAACTGAACATGAGAATAAATTAACTAAACAGTTAACTGAGCACCACATTGCACAATATATGGAACATATATACTAGAGGATCAGATTGCATGGTGACATTACATACAACAATTCACTGGAATTTGTAAAGGAAAGGCAGGAGCAGCACACGCAACAGGTAAACCGAACATGCTTAATTGGCGCAGCTAGCAAGCTCAACATAGGTCCTTATAGTAAGTTAAAAAGACAAGCTACTCCTCATCATCGGAGATATCGATGACGATGGGCTCCTTATACTTGCAAGAGGTTGAGGCCTCCACATCGTGGGTGCCCTCATTGTAGTGGTGAGTCGCCTGAGCCGCTCCGGGCACCAACCTGCTGGCTCTAGAGTTGACGTAAGCATGGGCACACTGAAAAATCACCTTGTAGACTTCATCGAAGGCACCGACAGTGGCCTCAAGAAAACACCACGAATTGTCGTTTAAAGCAACCAACTATGTGGCGGCGTCCGCGCGTGCGGAGTCGATGGTGGCCTCGATGGCGAGGTGCTCCTCCAAGATCTGTCGGTCGGCATGCATAGCAGCCATCGCAACCTCATCCACACGTGTGGTCGCGATTTGCTTCTCTGCTGCCAAATGCTCCTTGAGCTCCTAGTTATACTATGTGCACCATGGATTAGGACGGCGCTTATTTGAAGGATGGGGCGGAGATTTGGGTGGAAGGTGTCGCACTGGCGGTCGGGGCATGTGGGATGTAGATGGAGTAGGAGGATGGGGGTCGGCTGTGGATTACCTGACTAGATCGACGAGTCCGAGCAATAGGAAGGAGCGTTGCCGGCTAGGCGGCAGCGTTGCAAGCAAGCAGTGAAGGTTTCAACTTGGAAAGGAAGGTGAAAACATGGGAAATGTGGCTTTTGGTTAGGAGGAGGGGGAGGTAGATATTTCCCGGATGTCGAAATTTTTTGCTCGGTGCAGCGAAAAACTTGCGTGCAAAGTGTCATCAGACACGCTCCCTTATTAAGCATTGTGTACGATATGTGAACATCACAAATGATTCATCTAGCTTACGTCGTGTGTGATGAGTTTGAACGTGCAAATTTTTGTCTGAATTTCCCTGGTTACAGTGGTCATCCACATCATTGCATAATTTGGGTACACAAAAGAGCCTATAACACACCCACACTTCTCAATTGAGCAAGTTCAATAATTAAACAGAGCTAGCTGACCTAAACATTAGTCTAACAAAAGACCGGCGCTCTAAAAAAAGACTACTCCTCCTCCTGGCACTCGTCGATCTCTGCCGCCTCCTCCATGTCTAGCTCGCGCTCGACGATCTCCTGGGGAAGGGACTCTGTGGCATCCATCGCAACATACTTGGCAAGCATCTCGTCATCCGCGTCCGCCATATTTTTTTAAAAGGCCACCACAAGCTGGCGTGGGTAGCCGTGGTCCGGGCGTGGGTGGCCATGGTCCCGGGAAGGGTTGTCGTAGACGAACTGACGACTGCTTGAATGCTCTCGATGATTGCCAACTCTTCGAACGTGGGTTGTCGGCCGTTGTAGGAGAAGCTTCGTCCGATTTGTGTGGTGAACGCCATGAGCTGGGCATGGGTGGCCTCCATCAGGGCTAAGGCGACCGCCATAGAACGGACAGAGGCTATGCCTCTCTCTCCATTTGACATCCCCGTCGCAGATGTTGCTGCCGCCATCTGAGCTGCAGCAGCTACCTTTTTGGTTGTCGTAGCCGCCAAGTCGCAGATTGCGTCCGCGCTCATGCTGGTTGTGAGTGTGCTCATGGCGGCTAAGGCCACGCTCTGACAGGAGTGGGCCACCGAAGTTGCCCTCACGACGCGAGTCGACATCCCCATCTTTGACCGGCGATGATTGAATAGTAAAATAATATTGAGAAGCTAGTGTGCTTGAGGCTTCAGATGTGGACTATAGCCGATAAACCTTCTCGAGTAAGCCATATATGATGTATATATGACGGTGCTCCAAGATATTTTGTGTTGCATCTCACACGGTTGGTGTTAACAAACTATGTGTGATGTACTTGATTTTTTGTTTTGATTTGAAATACAGGACGGGGTCATGATACATCTCCAACATATCTATAATTTTTTATTGTTCCATGCTATTATGGTATCAATCTTGGATGTTTTACATGCAATTATATATCATTTTTTGGGACTAACCTATTAACCTAGTACCCAGTGCCAGTTGATGTTTTCTTCTTGTTTTGAATTTTTAGAAAATCAATATCAAACAGTGTCCAAATGGATTAAAAACTTTGGATTAATTTTTTCTGGACCAGAAGGGACCCTAGAAGGTTCGGGGGAAGACCTAAAGAGTCACGAGGGAGCGACAAGCTCGAGAGGCGCGCCCCCTAGGCTTGTGGGCGCCTCGTGGTACCTCTTGACCTAATTCCGCCTCTATAAATTCCCAATACATCAGAGAGCCACCCAAAATACTTTTTTCGCCACCGCAAGTTTATGTTCTTCCGCGATCCCATCTGGAGGCCTTTTTTGGTACTATACCGGAGGGGGAATCGATCATGGAGGGCCTCTACATCAAGCTTGTTGCCCTTCCGATGATGTGTGAGTAGTTTACCACAAACCTACGGGTCCGTAGCTAGTAGTTAGATGGCTTCTCTCTTTGATCTTCAATACAACGTTCTCCTCGATGTTTGATGACCCACAAGTATAGGGGTTCAATCGTAGTCCTTTCGATAAGTAAGAGTGTCGAAACCAACGAGGAGCAGAAGGAAATGACAAGTGCTTTTCAGCAGGGTATTTTCTACAAGCACTGAAATAGTCAGTAACAGGTAGTTTGATAGCAAGATAATTTGTAACGGACAAGTAACGGTAATGGTAAATAAAGTGCAGCAAGGTAGCCCAATCCTTTTGTGGAAAAGGACAGGCCAAACGGTCTCTTATAATAAGCAAGGTGTTCTTGAGGGCACACGGGAATTTTTTCTAGTCACTTTCATCATGTTGGTTTGTTTCGCGTTCGCTACTTTGATAATTTGATATGTGGGTGGACCGGTGCTTGGGTGCTGTTCTTACTTGAACAAACCTCCCACTTATGATTAACCCCCTCGCAAGCATCTGCAACTACGAGAAAAGTATTAAGATAAAATCTATCCATAGCATTAAGCATTTGGATCCAAATCGGTCCCTTACGAAGTAGCGCATAAACTAGGGTTTAAGCTTCTGTCACTCTAGCAACCCATCATCTAATAACTACTCCACAATGCATTCCCTTAGGTCCAAATATGGTGAAGTGCCTTGTAGTCGACATTCACATGACACCACTAAGGGAACCACAACTTACATATCATCAAAATATCGAACACATATCAAGTTCACATGATTACTTGCAACATGATTTCTCTCGTGACCTCAAGAACAAAAGTAACTACTCACAAATAATATTCATGCTCAATACCAGAGGGGTATTAAATAGCATAATGGATCTGAACATATAATCTTCCACCAAATAAGCCATATAGTAATCAACTACAAGATGTAATCAACACTACTAGTCACCCACATGTACCAATCTGAGGTTCCGGTACAAACATTGAACACAAGAGATGAACTAGGGTTTGAGAGGAGATGGTGCTATTGAAGATGTTGATGGAGATTGGCCTCCCAAAGATGAGAGGGTTTTTGGTGATGACGATGGCTTCTATTTCCCCCTCCGGGAGGGAAGTTCTCCCCCAGAGGAATCGCTCCACCGGAGGGCAAAAGTGCTCATGGCCAAGTTCCGCCTCGAGATGGTGGTGCTCTATCCCGAAAGTCCTCTCCTTTTTTATTCTAGGTCCAAATGACCTATATACCAGAAGATGGGCACCGGAGGTGCCCTGGTGTCTTTTGGTCACCAGGTAGCCCCCCTCCTGTAGTTATTTGCTCCAGTATTTTTCATATATTCCAAAATAGTTGTTTGTAAATTTTCAGCTCATTTGTAGATGTGCAGAATAGGTGTCCTCATGTAGCTTTTTCAGGTCCAGAATTCTAGCTGCCCGTATTCTCCCTCTTTGTGTAAACCTTGCATATTATGAGAGAAAAGGCATTAGAATTACTCCATAAATAAGTATTATGCATAAAAACATTATAAATAACAATAGGAAAACATGGTGCAAAATGGACGTATCAATGTTCTTGGAGATCTATTCGATGTAATCTTCTTGTGCGGTGTGTTTGTTGGGATCCGATGAATTGTGGGGTTGCGGTCAGATTATGCATGAATATTATTTGAGTCTTTTCTGAATTCTTATATGCATGATTGATGTCTACTACGCAAATTTATTCTTGTAGACTCGTGTTGGGCCTCCAAGCGAAGAGTTTTGTAGGACAGTAGCAATTTTCCCTCAAGTGGATGACCTAAGGTTTATCAATCCGTGGGAGTTGTAGGATGAAGATGGTCTCTCTCAAGCAACCCTGCAACCAAATACAAGAAATTTCTTGTGTCCCCAACACACCCAATACAATGGCAAATTGTATAGGTGCATTAGTTCGACAAAGAGATGGTGATAAAAATTTAATACGGATAGTAGAAATATATTTTTATAATCTAAAAATAAATAAACAGCAAGGTAGCAATTGGTAAAACGGAGCACAATGCAATGCTTGAAAATGAGGCCTTGGGTCCGTACTTTCGCTAGTGCAATCTCTCAACAATGCTAATATAATCGGATCATATAACCATCCCTCAACAAGCAACGAAGAATCACTCCGAAGTTCCTATCTAGTGGAGAACAAAAGAAGAAATTGTTTGTAGGGTATGAAACCACCTTGAAGCTATTCTTGCTGATCGATCTATACAAGAGTTCGTACTAAAATAACACCAAATAATTTCAGATTCATAATACTAATTCCAACTCAAGGAACCTCAAAGAGTGCCCCAAGATTTCTACCGAAGAAACAAAAGACGAGAACGTGCATCAACCCCTATGCATAGATTACCCCAATGTCACCGCGGGAATCCGCGAGTTGAATCGCAAAACACATATCAAGTGAATCAATATGATAACCCATCGTCACCATGAGTATTCATATGAAAGACATATATCAAGTGCTCTCAAATCCATAAAAGTATTCAATCCGATAACAACAAAATCTCAAAAGGAAAAACTCAATTCATCACAAAAAGATAGAGAGGGGAAAACACCATATGATCCGACTATATTAACAAAGCCCGTGATACATCAAGATCGTGACATCTCAAGAACATGAGAGAGAGATTAAACACATATCTACTGGTCCAAACCCTCAGTCCCGAGGGTGGACTACTCCCTCCTCATCGTGGTGGCCGCCGGGATGATGAAGATGGCCACCGGTGATGTATTCCCCCTCCGGCAGTGTGCCGGAACAGGGTCTAGATTGGTTTTCATGGATACAGAGGCTTGCGGTGGTGGAACTTCTGATCTAGGGTTGCCCCGATGGTTTTTGGAATATTTGGGATTTTATAGGGCAAAGAGGGAGTGCGGGAGGCCTTCGAGGTGGGCACAATCCACCTGGGCGCACCCTGGTGGATTGTGCCCCCCTCGGGGCACCTCCCAGGTGTTGCTCTGGCCCATCGGGAGTCTTCTGGTCCATAAAAAATCCACCAAAAGTTTCGCGGTGTTTGGACTCCGTTTGATATTGATTTCCTGCGATGTAAAAAACAAGCAAAAAAAAGCAACTGGCACTGGGTCAATAGGTTAGTCCCAAAAAATGATATAAAGTTGCTATAAAATGGTTCTAAAACATCCAAGAATGATAATAAAATAGCATGAATACTTCATGAATTATAGATACGTTGGAGACGTATCAGCATCCCCAAGCTTAATTCCTACTCGTCCTCAAGTAGGTAAATGATAAAAGAAAAAATTTATGAAGTGTGAATGCTAGCAAAGTGCACAAGTTTGATCAATGACAAGGTCAATCACTTTTCCTCGCATCATAACAACAATTCTTTCTCATAAAATTTCTCACGTTAAAGTAGCAACCAATTCACATGTTAAGGTTCAAACAATGAATTCTCTTGAAACTAAACAACCTATGTTATCAGTCACCAAGCAATTGCAATTCAACTTATTCAACAGAGTTTAAGTAAGAGCTCCACATACTCAACCATCCTATAGTCTTCTATGGTTGCTAACGCTCACCGCATACACATGAGCAAAACGTTTCAACCAGACACATAGAAAGATAGGGGCTTATTATTTTGCCTCCCAACGTATTCACCTCAAGGGTGATGTCAACAATAATAACTCATGCTACCCATATCCAACTGGATATATGTGCCTAGATCTTTCCTCACCACATGATGCTTGCCAAAAGAGAAAAATAAAAAGGAATAGAGAGAAAACCTTTGACTCTTTACATGAAAGTAAATACATAAAAGTAAAAGGTAGGCCCTTCACAGAGGGAAGCAGAGGTTGCCATGCGCTTATTTGTTTGTTTGCTCAACCCCTTAGTGCAAAAGAACGACACATTATATTGCCCCTTATGATAGCAACCTTTATTATGCAGTATGTCACTTTTATTCTTTGCCATCACAAGTTCGTACTGTTGGGGAACGTAGTAATTTCAAAAAAAATCCTACGCACACGCAAGATCATGGTGATGCATAGCAACGAGAGGGGAGAGTGTTGTCCACGTACCCTCGTAGACCGAAAGCGGAAGCGTTAGCACAATGCGGTTGATGTAGTCGTACGTCTTCACAATCCGACTGATCAAGTACCGAACGTACGACACCTCGGAGTTCAGCACATGTTCAGCCCGATGACGTCCCTCGAACTCCGATCCAGCCGAGTGTTGAGGGAGAGTTTCGTCAGCACGACAGAGTGGTGATGATGTTGATGTTCTACTGACGCAGGGCTTCGCCTAAGCACCGCTACAGTATTATCAAGGTGGACTATGGTGGAGGGGGGCACCGCACACGGCTAGAAGATCAAACGATCAATTGTTGTGTCTATGAGGTGCCCCCTGCCCCCGTATATAAAGGAGCAAGGGGGAGGTGCGGTCGGCCAGGGAGGAGGTGCGCCAGGAGGAGTCCTACTCCTACCGGGAGTAGGACTCACCCCCTTTTCCATGTTGACTAGGAGAGAGAGGGGAAAGAGGTGGAGGGGAGGATGGAAAGGGGGGTTGTCGGTGTCAAAACCGGCGGATCTCGGGTAGGGGGTCCCGAACTGTGCGTCTAGGCGGATGGTAACAGGAGACAAGGGACACGATGTTTACCCAGGTTCGGGCCCTCTTGATGGAGATAAAACCCTACGTCCTGCTTGATTGATATTGATATTGTGGGTGTTTACAAGAGTGGATCTACCACGAGATCAAGGAGGCTAAACCCTAGAAGCTATCCTATGGTATGATTGTAAGGGTTGTTGTGATTGTAGTCCTACGGACTAAAGCCATCCGGTTTATATAGACACCGGAGAGGTCTAGGGTTACATAGAGTCGGTTACAATGGTAGGATATCTACATATCCGTATCGCCAAGCTTGCCTTCCACGCCAAGGAAAGTCCCATCCGGACAAGGGGTGAAGTCTTCAATCTTGTATCTTCATAGTCTTGACTCGGTTGATGATGATAGTCCGCTGATGATAGTCCGCCGATGATGGTAGTCCGCAATCCGGACACCCCTAATCCGGGACTCCTCAAGAGCCCCTGAACCAGGCTTCAATGACGATAAGTCCGGCGTGTATATTGCTTGGCATTGCAAGGCGGGTTCCTCCTCCAAATGATAGAAGATTGTGAACACCAGATAGTGTCCGCTCGCAAAATAAATTCCACATTCCATCAGAGAGAGATAATAATATATACACGAGTTCAATCTGTCGACGTTTTCCGTGGCATGACGCCACACCACTACCAAGCCATTACTCGAATTGTTTTTACTTTACCACCTCAAAGACAGTTAGCGGCGGTTTCCATGGCACGCCTTGTCGAGCGAGATCGTGTTTCCCTTAATCCGGATTCTCATCAATACGAGTGGGTAACCCAACCGCGCCTGCTCGCCACGCCTCTATCGAAGACGAGTCCCAAACGGCCACGGAGATGGCTCTGGTATCCTCCTCTTTATAACGGGACCAAGGCTCGCTTTTTTTCTTCAATCTTCCATCGAATCCTCTCCACGCCCAAGTTCCAGCACCTAGAGCTCCAGATTCGAGCGCTTTGGACCTTCAACAATGTCCGGTTCGACCTCCGGGGCGGTGGATGCCCTCCTTCGTTACGGAGGAGGACGTGCTGAAGCTGCGGGAGGCCAAGTACCTGTCTTACGAGATTTCGCACAGGTTGCCTGCTGAAGGGCAGGCCATCCCCACCCCTCAGCCCGGCGAGTATGTCGTCTTCGTTTCCCACCTCCGTCGGGGTTTAGGCTTCCCGATGGATCCTTTTGTGAGAGGGCTCATGTTTTACTATGGGTTAGAATTCCACGATTTGGCTCCGGAGTCCATCCTCCATATCTCCGCATTTATTGTCGTCTGCCAAGCCTTCCTCCGCGTCACCCCTCACTTCGGCCTGTGGCTGAAGACCTTCAATGTGGCGCCGAAGATGATCGAGGGGCGTCAAGCGGAGTGTGGCGGGGCGGCCATAAGTAGGAGGGTCGATGCCCCATGGTCCGCTGGCTCCTTCCAAGAGGAGCTCGGCCTGTGGGAGCAAGAGTGGTTCTATATTACCGTTCCGAGGGGCCGCAGACAAAAGCCGCCTCCCCTATTCCGCCTGGGACCTCCACGACGATTGATATCGTGGGCCAACCAAGGGCTCAACTGGGGGCCGTCGAAGGACGTGCCCCTACTGCAAGGCCAGATTCGAGATCTCCTAACAAGGGAGATCGATATGGTGGTGGTGATGCAGGTTATGCTAATTAGACGCCTCTCGCCTCGCAAACGCCGTCCTCTCCGGCTATGGGAGTTCAATCCGAGGGCCCACGGATTCTCCAACACTTCATGGGTATGACACCCGGAGATGTATAACTTATTCTTCGGATCGCAAGAGGTGCGTCCGGAATTGACCGAGGATGCTGGACTAAGCTGCAATCGCCCGGATTGTAGCGACCCGACCTCAGACGGTCAAGCCTCTGTGTGTCTGTGCCATCCCTGGATCAGTATGCTGGCACACACAGTACATCAATGTATATATCAAAGTGCAATCACATGTATAAATAACGTAAAACTGATATATACCTCATAATACTCAGCGGAAACAAGTAATCGGGTGTGGAGTCCAATCAACGCCATCGGCAGGTTGAGTGTAGACTGTAACCCTGTACCGTATTCTTACTCGTCGGAAGAAAGTATCTGCAACATGATACGTTGCAGCCATGTAGGTCAGTACATTGAATGTACCGGCAAGATCACAATAAGAGAAAACAGATGATAAACTATACTATATGCAATATGGCTTTGTGGCTCTGTATCTGAGTTTTGTTTGCGTAAAAGCTGGTTTTATTTTCCCTACATCAAAGGAATAAATGAAGTCTGTACTATAGAGTTTTCTATCATGACATGGTTCCGCCAACCGATGTCTCATCACCCAAAACATCATAAGTTGCCCACAATTAAGTTATCGGCCTGGTGTTGAGAGTTCCAGATAGATCCAGTCCAGATGCTCAAATTGTCCGTAATCGGGGACACGGCTAATCGATTAGGTTTTAACCTCTCAGAGGTTTGTACACTTTACCCGCAAGATTCGATCCCTATTTTACGCTCTCGCACTTCGGGTGTTTGAGAACAAGACGAACTAAACATGGTCTTCCTCAAGAGTTCCTCGACCACCGCCCGGTGCTCATCCAATCCTACCGTAGTTCTACATCTGCTAGCACCGCCCCAGCCAGAGTCACAACTAAGGTCAACCAAGCCAGAGCCCATAGTGACTTGCGGTTGCATGGTAAGCTTCCGTGCATGAAGTATTCTTCCGTCTCTTTGAGTCTGGGTGAAGCTTTCCGCAAGATGTCATGGCGCTTCTCCATGCATCCCGCCAACCACTGGATTCTCCAGGTGCCCGTCAACCATCCTTCACCCAAGAGTGTGTATTGAATTCTTGTCTCGAGTCTTGAAGTCTTGAGGCCTTGAAGATGCAGTCCTTGCAGATGTCATCATGGAGTTGTCATCATTGACGAGAGTCCTCCTTCTTCACACCACTCTCGTGCACTCATACCAAACCCCGCCTACTATAGCGTAGCATTAAAATAAATAACGCCCGGGCTTGGTAACAGGTGATGGGTTCCTACCTCATGCATACTACTCAACTACAAGGATTCAATATCACTACTGGAGGGATTGTTGCGAAGATGGCACTATATGCAATAAAACACATAGGTATGAAAAACATGGTCAAAGTGAACTTGCTCGGTATTACTTGATGAAGATAACAACGCCTCGAAAATAACTTGATAGGACTATACGCAACTCTCCGATGAAAATCTATATAGTTAAACATAGTATTCACATAAGCAAACATACTAGCAAGCAATACCAACACTCAAAATAACAATTAAAATAAAAATAAATAAAAATAAATAATAAAACTCCAACAAAGTCCAAAGAAGCTTCAAATAAAACTAGGAAGAAAACTACTAACGAAAATCTATGACTTTTCTACAAACATCTAATATAGTCCTGCCCTAAGTAAAAACTTAACAATAATTAAAACACTAAACTAATAAATTAACAGAAAATACAAAGTAAAACAAGTAAGTTAACAGAAGGTATTTTTCATAAAATTTTATTTGCAAAAAGAAACAAATAAAAAGCTTTTATGAAACACTAACTATGACCTAAACAAGTTTTCATACAAAACTAAGTAAAATAAAATTTTAAAATAAAAACAAAATTTTCTTTTGTTGACTAACAGAAACAAAACTAAATTTTTAAGAGTGACAAAAATAAATAATTTGAAACTAATAAAACAATAAAGAAATGGCTAAAACAGAACTATAAGTAAAATAGTACTGTTTTGCTAAAATCCTAATTTAAATTAACCTGAAAATAAAATACTAAATACTACTGGATAAACAAAGGTCCTAGAGACCAGGAGCAAAAAGAATCGGTCGAAAATAATATTCCTAACTCAAAATATCTCAAATCTAGTGATTTGAGAAAATCATACAAACACAAATTTAAACTGCTCAAATATGAAATACAATTGAACTAACAGAAACTTCATAAAATTTGTGATCCAAGGCAGTTGGAATCACTCAAAAATACTAAAACTCTAAAAGATATGAATTTTCTAAGATTGCTATTTTCTCAAGAAAAAAATGAATTACGGTTGGATCTCACCGAGTAGTCGCTTGAGTTGGGGAAGAAGATCGGATCCGATGTTGCGGTTGATCCTAGAGGAAAGGAGATCATGGGGCGGGGAGAGGAGATCATATAAACCTCGGGAGAGGTCGAGGCGCCAAGGGCGGCACTTGGCGGCGGTGGTGCTGCTTCTTCTTTGCCAAGGAGAGGAGAGGAGAGGAGAGGAGAGGAGAGGTGTTGGTTTGATGTGTTGGAGGGGGGGGCTTGGGTATTTATAGTGGGAGGGAGGGTTTTGCTTGGGGTAGGGGGCAAGAAATAGACTAGGATTAGGAAACAAAAGGAAAAGATCTAGAAACAAATCGAATAAACGGAAGTAGGACAAAAGTCCTACTAGTATTAGGAAAAGGAGCGGCGCCCCGGCTCCCTGTGCGCACGCGATGGTGGCCGACCGGTGGCAGTGGCGGCTTGGGCCTTTGGCCCAAGGCGCTGGGGACTTTTTTTTATAGAGACAACAAAACAAAAATAATAAACCAAATAAAATTTTTATATAGGCATATAATATATCAAAATTTTCAGAAAAATATTTTCTACAACATGAACACTATTTTAGCTTCAAATAAAATACACACAAATTTTAATAATTCACACAGTGCTACGGTCCAATAAAATCCAATAAAAATCATTTTAAAATACCAAAATGACTTCAAATTAATTTCTCTCAATTTTCTCGATGTAGGGAATCATGTTACCCTATTTTCCATATATTTTGTTTTTGGAGAAAATAATTTGAATAAAACTCAAATAACTCCAATTGGAAATAAATTCAAAAGAACTTTGAATTTAATTCTTTTAAAACTCCCAACTCATATTTCATTTAATTTGAAGAAGTCATTTTATCTTCTCTCGTGAAAATCATTGAGTTGCATAAAGTTTCAGAATTGGAAATATTTTCCAAATGAAATTCAAATATTTTCAACACCCTTGTCATTTAAATAAATGGAAGAAGTCATGTCATCTTCTCTCCAGGGTTTTGTGATGAAAAGAATTTGAATTCATGGAGATCATAAATGCAAGGTGGAAGTTTGGGAAAGTCATTTCATTCCTCTCATTCAACTTTCGTAAAGTTTCAAATTTCACTCAATTTCACACAAGCAACCACACCACTATCAAACAAACAAGCATAAATATTTATTTAATATAACATTCCTAAATTTAGAATTTTGGGATGTTACAAATCTACCACTTAAAATGAATCTCGTCCTCGAGATTCAAGAGGCAGCAAGAAAAGGTTAGGGTTTGGGGTCTTCCAAAAAATCAAATCGATCGAATGGTCTAGTGTGCTACCACACTTAAAAGCAGGGTTATGGTTCCAACGAACTCGGTACTCCATCCCTAGGGTGAACACTATCGGTCTTCTCACAACTTCAAGTAACTCCTACACCGGGCTCTTCCGTAGGGTCAAAACCTTTTCCTCAAATACGTGTCCTTTCATCCTGGTGAGGTTCTTCCAGACTGTGTCTCCTTAGTGACAGTGTCCGTCGCCAATAAACAACTATCGAGATCTCATGGTGGTCACCATTACAGGTTTCTCCTGCAGGAATAATGGGTTGGGTTGGGTCTCACCATATGACCTACGCTTGGCAGCGGTTGCGGTACATGGATCAATCGTCCTACCATTCTAAGGTTTTGGCTTGTCGACGACGCTCTTCTAAAGTTTTCAAGTCTCTCTGATTTTCCATCAACATATGATAGTTCATGATAGAAGTCTCCGGTATGGGGGCCAATCCATCCCATACTTGAATCATTACCACATACGTAAACAGGGAATCACGTATTCTAACACTTGGGCATACTCACTAGCATTGCAGAATTTCTCTTGTTCTCGAACTGGGTTCGAGTAAATCCTTTGGTTCAGCAAGCCAAACAAAACATCTATCGTTACCTCACCACTCTCAGGTTTTTGCGTAACCTCCTACGAAACGTATGCTGATTGGATCACTGATTCTTCCAAATTTATTCCTTTATCAAGGTTACATCTGTTCCTTTTCAAAATCCTGGGCCTGTGGGTTATGGCCCACTTCAACACTAGTGCAGCTTTAACTCATCCTTGGAGTAACTCTCTTGTTCCATATTACACCTCCTTTAAATCCAGAGTACTGCTTTCTTCATACCATCATATCAAAAGCAAAACTCCAACTTTTTTTTCCTTGAACTACAGTCCGTGGAATATATATTTTCTTATCCATTAGTCTAGTCTTCTTCACAGGTACTACCACCCTAAAATGAAATTCACAAATCCATTCATAGACCATATTTCTCATATCCTCGAAAATGGTCAAAATCCGTGTTCATAGAGTAACAACTCATACAATTAAACATATGAAAACATGTCACCTCAACTTTATTGATTTCATGAATTCATTACAATATCCGAGACTTTCATTACATAAATTCAACTCCATATCCTTATGGAAACAATTGCTTCCTACTACACTTATCACCAATATCAAAATTCCAACTACTCAGCTCCAGCTTTCATCTTGTCGGAACATTTAGTAGCATAATGTCCTGCTTCCTTGCAGCGAAAACAAATGACTTTCGATAAGTCTTTGGGCTTCTTGGAGATGGTGCCTGCTCCTTGAGTTCCTTGCTTCCTTCGAGACAATGATTGGCATAATGCCCGACGTCCTTACATTCAAAACAGGTAATATGATTCTTGTCCCTATTTTCAGAAATTGGGTTGTTACGAGGGTGTCTTTGTTTTCTCTTCCCAGGTTTCTTCGTTCGATCAAACGCTCTATTCCTGTGGATCAAACTCTATTGCTTCCGTCGGAAGTATCCGGATACTCTTTTCTTTCCTTGGTGCAATCTTGTGAAAATGTCCTTCTTCTCCACATGAATAGCGAGTGCATTGGAGTAAAATCTGTTGAGGCCTTCTCCATCAAGGTCTTCAACACATTCCTTCATCACCGGTTCTTTCATAACTTCTCGAGGGCTTCTTTCATTCCTTCTTCCTGCTCCTGAATAGTTTGTTGCACCATGGGGTAAATGTAACACCGAGTCGGGTAGTGGGTGGTTCCTTCACACAAGAAACAAGTCACCTTACTAGTTGGGCATTCCTCACCGGGTGTTTCTCCTCACAATGAGGGCATCCATCCTTGTGTTCCCCACAGGTGTGTCCTATTTCTCCGCAAATCTTGCAGGCATAAGGTTTATTTCTTGGTGTATCATGTTGCTTCCGGATAAGACGAGATCTTGTCGAGTCTTCTTGAATTCTTTCCAAGTCTTTGCTCCATTCCATCCTGATAGCTTGATGCATCTGCCACCATGTTGCAGCACTTCCTTCAAAGTAATGGAGAGCGTAAGATACTTCATTCTTCCTTGAAACCAAATTGCTCCCAAAGTGATTCTCTATGTTCTCAATCCATAGCTCGCCTCCGGTGAGTCTTGATCCAGAGAATATCAGTCCAACTTCATTCATCAACTATGGGGTCCAAAAGTTTTGGGATGAGATATGAGAGAGGTGGGGAGGGATATACACACAATACAAACAATAGTTTTTTTGAAGAAACAAGTTTTACTTTGTGGCTGTCGGAAAACATCAAACAAATGACAGCTCACAAATCGTCGCATCTAACGTAAGTGTAACAGGGGTTTGGTCTTCTAAAGGTCAAATAATTCTTCAGATTCTTCAAATTCTTCTAGTCTTCGGAGTCTTCAATTGTTGCAGCTTCAACTCTTCTAATGCATGGTCAAATCCTCTTTACTCTGAAATGGCCATCAGTTGTCCGATATCCTTAATTCTTGGAGTGACTTCAGTTGATCTTCCGTGTGGTCAAAAGGGAAAGGTGTATATTCTAACTGTTTGAGGTCAGAGGGACTACTTGATCAAATCAGAAAAGACGAGAAGTAAAGGATCCTTTTGAAAATAAAGTTTTAGAGATTTCTGTCCTAGGGCTTTCCGATTTCTAGGTCACGTCCCTACAGTCAACATGTGCTCGATACCATATCAGAGCGACCCGACCTCGACGGTCAAGCCTCGTGTGTCCGTACATCCTCGGATCAAGTATCTTTGGCACACACAAGACATTATTGTATATATCAAAGTGCAATCACATGTATAAATAACGTAAAACTGATATATACCTCATAATACTCAGCGGAAACAAGTAATCGGGTGTGGAGTCCCACCAACGCCATCGGCAGGTTGAGTGTAGACCGTAACCTTGTACCGTATTCTTACTCGTCGAAGAAAGTATCGCAACATGATACGTTGCAGCCGTGTAGGTCAAGACATTGAATGTACCGCAAGATCACAATAAGAGAAAACAGATGATAAACTATATTATATGCAGTATGGCTTTGTGGCTCTGTATCTGAGTTTTGTTTGCGTAAAAGCTGGTTTTATTTTCCCTACATCAAAGGAATAAATGAAGTCTGTACTATAGAGTTTTCTATCATGACATGGTTCCGCCAACCGATGTCTCATCACCCAAAATATCATAAGTTGCCCACAATTAAGTTATCAGTCCGGTGTTGAGAGTTCCGAGATAGATCCAGGTCCAGATGCTCAAATTGTCCGTAACCTGGGACACGGCTAATCGATTAGGTTTTAACCCTCTGCAGAGGTTTGTACACTTTACCCGCAAGATTCGATCCCTCTTTTTACGTTCTCGCACTTCAGTGTGTTTGAGAACAAGACGATCAAACATGGTCTTCCAAGAGTTCCTATGACCACCGTCCGGTGCTCATCCAATCCTACCGTAGTTCTACATCTGCTAGCACCGTCCCACCAGAGTCACAACTAAGGTCAACCAAGCCGAGCCCATAGTGACTTGCGGTTGCATGTAAGCTTCGGGCATGAAGTATTCTTCCGTCTCTTTGAGTCTGGGTGAAGCTTTCCGCAAGATGTCATGGCGCTTCTCCATGCATCCCAGCCAACCATCGGATTCTCCAGGTGCCCGTCAACCATCCTTCACCCAAGAGTGTGTATTGAATTCTTGTCTCGAGTCTTGAAGTCTTGAGGCCTTGAAGATGCAGTCCTTGCAGATGTCATCATGGAGTTGTCATCATTGACGTAGAGTCCTCCTTCTTCACACCACTCTCGTGCACTCATACCAAACCCCGTCTACTATAGCGTAGCATTAAAATAAATAACGTCCCGGGCTTGGTAACAGGGTGATGGGTTCCTACCTCATGCATACTACTCAACTACAAGGATTCAATATCACTACTGGAGGGATTGTTGCGAAGATGGCACTAGATGTAATAAAACACATAGGTATGAAAACATGGTCAAAGTGAACTTGCCTGGTATTACTTGATGAAGATAACAACGCTCTCGAAAATAACTTGATAGGACTATACGCAACTCTCCGATGAAAATCTATATAGTTAAACATAGTATTCACATAAGCAAACATACTAGCAAGCAATACCAACACTCAAAATAACAATTAAAGTAAAAAAAATAAAAACTCAATAATAAAACTCCAACAAAGTCCAAAGAAGCTTCAAATAAAACTAGGAAGAAAAACTACTAACGAAAATCTATGACTTTCTACAAACATCTAATATAGTCCTGCCTAAGTAAAAACTTAACAATAATTAAAAACTAAACTAATAAATTAACATGAAATACAAAGTAAAACAAGTAAGTTAACAGAAGGTATTTTTCATAAAATTTTATTTGCAAAAGAAACAAATAAAAAGCTTTTATGAAACACTAACTATGACCTAAACAAGTTTTCATACAAAACTAAGTAAAATAAAATTTTAAAATACAAACAAAATTTTCTTTTGTTGACTAACAGAAACAAAACTAATTTTTTAAGAGAGACAAAAATAAATAATTTGAAACTAATAAAAACAATAAAGAAATGGTTAAAACAGAACTATAAGTAAAACAGTACTGTTTTGCTAAAATCCTAATTTAAATTAACCTGAAAATAAAATGCTAAATACTACTGGATAAACAAAGGTCCTAGAGACCAGGAGCAAAAAGAATCGGTCGAAAATAATATTCCTAACTCAAAATATCTCAAATCTAGTGATTTGAGAAAATTCATACAAACACAAATTTAAACTGCTCAAATATGAAATACAATTGAACTAACAGAAACTTCATAAAATTTGTGATCCAAGGCAGTTGGAATCACTCAAAAATACTAAAAACTCTAAAAGATATGAATTTTCTAAGATTGCTATTTTGCTGGAAAAAAAATGAATTACGGGATTTCGTGGATCTCACCGGAGTAGTCGTCGGAGTTGGGGAAGAAGATCGGATCCGATGTTGCGTTGATCCTAGAGGAAAGGAGATCACGGACGGTGGAGAGGAGATCATATAAACCTCAGGAGAGGTCGAGATGCGCGGCGGCACTTGGCGGCGGCGTGGTGCTGCACTCTGCTGCTGCTTGGAGAGGAGAGGAGAGGAGAGGAGAGGAGAGGTGTTGGTTTGATGTGTTGGAGGGGGGGTGCTTGGGTATTTATAGTGGGGAGGAGGGTTTTGCTTGGGGTAGGGGCAAGAAATAGACTAGGATTAGGAAACAAAAGGAAAAGATTTAGAAACAAATCGAATAAGCGGAAGTAGGACAAAAGTCCTACTAGTATTAGGAAAAAGGAGCGCGCTCCTGGCTCCCTAGTGCGCCGCCGATGGTGGCTTGACGGTGGCAAGTCATGGCTTGGGCCTTTGGCCCAAGGCGCTATGGACTTTTTTTTTATAGAGACAACAAAACAAAAATAATAGACCAAATAAAATTTTATATAGGCATATAATATATCAAAATTTTCAGAAAAAGATTTTCTACAACATGAACACTATTTTAGCTTCAAATAAAATACACACAAATTTTAATAATTCACACAGTGCTACCGGTCCAATAAAATCCAATAAAATCATTTTAAAATACCAAAATGACTTCAAATTAATTTCTCTCCAATTTTCTCGATGTAGGAATCATGTTACCCTATTTTCCATATATTTTGTTTTTGGAGAAAATAATTTGAATAAAACTCAAATAACTCCAAATTGGAAATAAATTCAAAAGAACTTTGAATTTAATTCTTTTAAAACTCCCAACTCATATTTCATTTAATTTGAAGAAGTCATTTTATCTTCTCTCGTGAAAATCATTGAGTTGCATAAAGTTTCAGAATTGGAAATATTTTCCAAATGAAATTCAAATATTTTCAACACCCCTTGTCATTTAAATAAATGGAAGAAGTCATGTCATCTTCTCTCAGGGTTTTGTGATGAAAAGAATTTGAATTCATGGAGATCATAAATGCAAGGTGGAAGTTTGGGAAAGTCATTTCATTCCCTCTCATTCAACTTTCAGAAAGTTTCAAATTTCACTCAATTTCACACAAGCAACCACACCACTATCAAACATACAAGCATAAATATTTATTTAATATAACATTCCTAAATTTAGAATTTTGGGATGTTACACGGATACTCAAGTAAGTAGTTCCAAGTCCAGACATACCGTTTGTTTGCCTTTCGATGATCCGCCTTATGACCGATCTCCTTCTACACAGGAGTGGATAGCGGAAGCAAAAATACGGTGTCCGCCCCCCTCGAGACCGCGCGGATCCCGTGCTGGTCCGGATGTTGAGGTTGCGCCTTGGAGGAAGGCGAAGGGAAGCAGAAAGCTACTGCCTCACCCGAGGAGGCTCTTGAGCGAGGGGGTCGAGAATCCCTGCTACCAAGGGGAGAAGAGGACTGCCTCCGAGGACCCGGGGAAAAAAGCCCCTAAACGGGGGAAGAAATCTTCGCCGGAGGTCCTGCGTCCGGGGAGACCCGGCCGCACAATCTCCTTAATGAGCCAGCCCTCCAACGAGCCGTAAGTAGAAAGAAAGGAGTTTTATAATAAGGACATCCCTATTTGTGCTTCGAGGATAACTAAAGTTTTTACCTTGTAGTTCGGATCTCCGTCCTTCGCAGATGAGCTCGTCTTCGGGGGACCTCCGTCCGGAGATGATAGAGAGCGAGACGCCCCCGTCCGGGGCGCCGTTGGATAGGGCGGACGAGCCTGAAGTGTCGTCACGGAGAGAGCCCCCGGGTGTGGCAAAGCCGGATAGTTCGGCGCCAACTGGTGTACGGCTGAAGGATCTGCTTGAGAAGGCGTCTATCTCAGAAGATCAGCACGCATTGATGAGCATGGTGATTGAAAGGATTTCATCCGCTGAAGGCGGGTTGCATGATGCCGTCAGGAGTTTACTGGCGGGGTTTGAGGTACGTAAAAATGACACACCTTTTAACAGTTTTGCATATAGAATGCGCCCTGTATAGATAGTAGCCCCTGAGACTCGGTAGGTTGTCGATATCGACAGCGTGCCGAGGATCAAAATCGTAGGTTTAAATTCCCGTCGTGCCGATGCAGGTGGCGGGTCGTCCGGGGGCCAGCCGGACTGATGGAGTTGCTGAACTAAAGCAGCAACTCGATGTGGCGGATGAAGACATCGCGTTGATCAACAGGAGACTTGATGAGTCACATGGTAAGGGAGCCGAAGCCAACTCCTTACAATATATGCGTGAAATGCAGATAGTGCCGCTGCCGTAGAGAGATTTCGGGCCGAACTTGCTCAAGCCAAGGAGCAGGCCAGAAGGAGTAATGCGGCAGCCTCGGCGGCCGAGGAGTTAAGCGGTGAAAGGGCGCTGCACTGCGAGCAAGGAAGAGAAAGCCGAAATGGCTGTGAAGTTAAAAGAGGCTACCGACCGCAATGAGACTCTTGGGAAGGAGCGCCTAGCGGGGCAAGAAGACCTGCGGAAGGCCACCGCCGAAGCCAAGAGTGCCCGCTCTGCAATGCGAGCTATGAAGGAAGAGTTGCGCCAGGCCGGGGAGATTGTAGCTGGCAAGCCTTTTACGCTGCGCCAAGGTTCACGGATCCAAAATATGCTCAGCTGGGCCAACTTTGGTGTCCGGAGGACCTTATATGGACTTAGCAGCGAGTCGCGGCGGATGCCGCAGCATTTTCGCCGAAGGATCACCAGACGGAAGAGCTGTTTTGGTCTCAATTCCATAGTCCGGGCGTTCACTTCCTTGACCGATCGCTTGGCTGAGTGGGCTGAGCTAAATAGGTTGTCGGGCTTGCTATGGCAGATATAGTGACCCATATCCGGCGGATAGGCCTCACCAAGAGTTACTTTGGCTTATTGCAGCAATTTCTTGAAGCGGTGCCACATATCAAAGCGATGAAGCGGTCGGCCTGCATAGAGGGTGCGCGGATGGCGCTCGCTTGTGTGAAGACACATTGGGCGAGAGATGGATGCCACGCTGTTGCGACCCGGTTCGGATAATAACCGGCTACCGACCGAGCACTATTTTGGCGAAGTGCTGCACGGTGCTCGTGTAATAGAGTCGCGGTGCTCAAAAAATGTTCCGTTCGAATGAACATTTATATGATGTAAAAATGATATTTATGATGTAAGCGCCTTTTATACTTGTGCATTCAAGTAATAGAATATCTCCTTTGCGGCCGTTCATGTATACGTATGTATAACCTGAAAAGCGGCGATCGTCGGCTTCAGCCCCACGCACAAGGTGCGGGGTGTTCATAAAAATAGCGCGTTTTCACACTTAATCCGACGTCTCGGTCCTGTAAAGGAGGTGGTAGCGTAGCAAATGAGGCAACCGGACTATAATGCTTTATCACTTTCACTTAGCCATGGAGTTTGAGGGTGGGGCTACGACATAGCCCCAGGGGCACCGTGCTCTCCGAATTGGGCGCGTATGTGCTGGCCGAAGCGGACCTTCACAAAGCGGAGGAATCCTAAACATTCCCAAGGTCGATCGAGTGGTTGACCGGTCTCTCAGATCATGACGATCGGTTTCGGCTTTCTCTCTTGAGGTGCTCGCCAAATTAACTGGGGCACAATCGCGAGAGTTCTCCCGAGCCGCGTTAGCCGATGATCTGAGCGTAAGGCAGCAAAACACGGGCCGGGCAAACCCAACATTTGACCCAAGACATGATTCGAGCTGATGCATATAAGGCCTAACTCGAGACGCCGAACACTCCGAAGGTGTTCGGTCTTTATAATAGCGGGCAAAACAAAGCCCTAAGCCCCTTGTGTCCGTGTGCAGGCAGGTTCTTACGGCGTGGCCGATGCCAAACGCCAGATCTCCACTCTGGTTATAATGATAAACCAGGGATTATAGCAACAAGAGACAGAAGAAAGGTTTACGTAGGGTCTTAGTGCGAAAAGAGTCCTTGCAGCGGGTCCCTCGCACGTCTGCGCTGTGTCTCCGTTGTGCCGCATCCTGGACGGGTGTGCACGCTGTTCATCTGTAAAAAGATAAGAACTTGGTTGGAAAAGAAATCGTGCGAGAAAGTGCATAAAAATTGAAATATAGATTAAGAAAGCTGAGCCTATGCTAGCTCATTATGGCTTATATGCGCAAACCCTTGTGAAGGGGTGTGCGGCTAGGTAGCCCCTAGATTATTTATTCCGGACTTGTCCAGCCGTGTCCGGGGTCTCCGGTGACCCTATGATGAAACGATGCCACGTGGACCGGGCATTTTAAACGTAAGAGGCGCGGAATGTGGTATTGTATTGAAGCAGATGAGAGCTTCCCGTCCGGTGGTGCTTGATAGCTGGCTTAAGGGCCTGGCGCCACTCCTTTGAAGGAAGTGCGGCTATGCCGAATTGTAATAGGGTCTATCCCTACTTGTGGATTGTGTCCGGATATAGCAGGTTTAAGTCACCGCCGCCGTCCATCAACACCTGCATTAATTGCAGTCCGTCTATTATGGGATCCGATATCAGGGCAGTCTATCCTGCGCTCCGGATACTTCTGGACTAATCCAGATGGTCGAAAGTGATTGGTTTTGACATCCAACCTTGGTCCACTGGGGTGGATCGTCCGACACTTGTCTTGGCGAGTGCCATGTTGGCTTTCCGTGTTATCACGTGAAGCGAGTTTACTGTTTTGACTTCTCGAGGGAAAGTCCTTTGACTTCCGGTGCTCTGCTGGTGGGGCTCGTCATTGTCCTCGCTTGGCGTATCGAGCCCCTTGTGTCCGGCATTAAGTCTGCCGGACTGTTTAAAAATCCAACAATTTCGGTTGGTATGGTTTGCAGGCCTTCCGGGGGTACTGTGGATTTGACATATCCGGTCTAAAATTTTGTTTAAATTTGATAGCTCATCTTTGTTGTCCTTAAGAGGCCGTGTTTTATTGTCTGGCCACGAGCTTTTGAATCCGGCGTTGACCGCCGTGCCCTGTGGGCTTTTTTCTTTATTCCGGCGCTGATCTTTCCTGCGCCGTGACTTTCCGTTTCCATCTCTGATCTCGGATGTACTCGGTCGCTGGTGCTGCATCTTGCTAGCCAGCTGTCTTCTCTAGCAAAAGCGCGTCATGAGGCTTGTTAGCGGCCATTGTTCTTGGCTTCTCTTGGCGAGGTGTCTGGCGAGCCATTCGTCTCGGACGTTGTGTTTAAAAGCTGCTAAGGCTTTCGCGTCCGGACAGTCCACTATTTGGTTCTTTTTGGTAAGGAACCTGTTCCAGAATTTTGCTACTCCCGGGCTGTTGGGTTATATGACTCAGATCGTCGGCATCCGGAGGGCGGACATAGGTCCCTTGAAAATTTGTCTCTACGCGTCCTCAAGCTCTTCCCAACTTCCAACAGTGTTTTCGGGAGGCTTTTGAGCCAATGCCGAGCTGGCCCTTTGAGCTTGAGGGTAGGTATTTTATGGCGTGGAGATCATCTCCTCTAGTCATGTGTATGTGTAGTATGTAGTCTTCTATCCGACTCCGGGTCTGTTGTGCGTCGTATGCCTCTATGTTTATGGGTTTAAACCTGCTGGAAATTGTGATCCAGCACCTCATCGGTGAAACATAAGCGGGTGTGCGGCGCCCACATTTGGGTGTGCCGTTGTCTTGAACACTCGTCGTGGTGTGTTACTTCACGGGGTCCTATTTTTGGCCCATAGATGGACCTAGTTGGGCCATCCGTTTTACCAGATTATAATTGCTTGTGTGCAGCCCGCTTGTCGCTTTGGGCCTGTCATCGGCGTCTATCCGCCAGCGGCCTCTTTATTTTTTGACCGTGAAGGCTCGATGGCTTCCTCGTCAAATTCTGGCAGCAACTTGCGCTTCGGGTAGCTCTTACTTTGATGGCCTTTGCCATATTTGTCTGCGGTCTTGAATGCTTTGCTCCACTTCATTCTGAGCGTGTCTTCTGCTGTTTTGAGCTTCCGTTTCGCCTTCTTCAAACTTCTTGCGATGGCGACTAGTTTTTCGTATGTTCTTATGCTCGGTGTTGTGGCCGGACTGTTGATTGCTCCATGGAGGGGTTGATTATCCGGCTCGTCCTGTTCGTCGTCCGCTGGCTTGCCCTGCTCTATCGCTGGGTCGTTAGGAAGGCTGCTTTGATCGAGGCGGGACTTAGGGCGGCGTTTGCGTCGCCGTTTTGGTTCTTTATCGGCGAGATTATCCTCTGCCGCGTCCCGTTGTTCCTCGTTATCGCTTCCCTTCGGGGTGTCCACCATGTATATGGCATATGACTGGTTCTTGGGAGTCTCCGGCATCGTCATCCATACCGTCGATGTCTTCGGAGTCGTATTCGAGTATGTCGGTTAAATCGTCGATGGTGGCTACGAAGTGGGTGGTGGGTGGGATCTGAATTTCTTCGTCATCCGCGTCCCAACCGTCCTGGCGTAGTTCGGCCAGGGCTCTCCGGATAGAGAGAGATGCTTCAATGAATTTATGATATCGCCGAAGGGCGAGTGCTGAAAGATGTCCGCAGCGGTGAATTCCATGATCGGCGCCCAATCAGGTTCGACTGGCGGGGGCGCAGGAGGTTCGGAGTCCGGCAGGGAGTCCGGCACCTCGGAGTCATGGGCTTTATGTGGGACAAGGTAAGTGTTCGGCTCCATCGCCGTAGAAATTGCGGCTCCCAAGGCGGTGTCCAGCCATCCGTCCTCGATTCGAGCGATCGGCTCCGACTATGAGTCGGGCGGATCCGGTGCGACCTCAAGGTGCTGCCCGCGGCGAGTTAGGTCATGCCCATCGTGACAGCCACAGCACGCTTCGGCTGTGGCTCAGATCCATCGAGGATCAAGTCCCCACGATATCGGCCGTGAAGTTTAAACTTCCAATACCGACCGACGGCCGGGGCGAAGCTTCGATCTGCCGGATGGCCAGCGAGTTGGCCCTTGATCTGGCTGCGAATCTGAAGATCTGTCCGGGAGAAAGGTCTCACCCAGGATTGCGTCGTTATCGATTGAAGAGGCCATCACGCCTATCGGTGGCGACAGGAGGAACTCTCAATGAAAGCACCAATGTCGGTGTCAAAACCGACGGATCTCGGTAGGGGGTCCCGAATCGTGCGTCTAGGCGGATGGTAACAGGAGACAAGGGACACGATGTTTACCCGTGTTCGGCCCTCTTGATGGAGGTAAAACCCTCGTCCCGCTTGATTGATATTGATATTGTGGATGTTTACAAGAGTGGATCTACCACGAGATCAAGGAGGCTAAACCTAGAAGCTAGCCTATGGTATGATTGTAAGGGTTGTTGTGATTGTAGTCCCACGGACTAAAGCCATCCGGTTTATATAGACACCGGAGAGGGCTAGGGTTACATAGAGTCGGTTACAATGGTAGGAGATCTACATATCCGTATCGCCAAGCTTGCCTTCCACGCCAAGGAAAGTCCCATCCGGACATGGGGTGAAGTCTTCAATCTTGTATCTTCATAGTCTTGGACTCGGTTGATGATGATAGTCCGGTGATGATAGTCCGCCGATGATGGTAGTCCGCAATCCGGACACCCCCTAATCCGGGACTCCCTCAGTAGCCCCTGAACCAGGCTTCAATGACGATAAGTCCGGCGTGTATATTGCTTGGCATTGCAAGGCGGGTTCCTCCTCCAAATGATAGAAGATTATGAACATCAATAGTTCACATCACCATGTGATTAACACCCATAGTTCACATCATCATGTGACCAACACCCAAAGGATTTACTAGAGTCAATAATCTAGTTCACATCGCTATGTGATTAACACCCAAAGAGTACTAAGGTGTGATCATGTTTTGCTTGTGAGAGAAGTTTAGTCAACGGGTCTGCCATATTCAGATCCATATGTATTTTGCAAATTTCTATGTCAACAATGCTCTGCACGGAGCTACTCTAGCTAATTGCTCCCACTTTCAATATGTATCCAGGTTGAGACTTAGAGTCATCTGGATCGGTGTCAAAACTTGCATCGACGTAACCCTTTACGATGAACCTTTTGTCACCTCCATAATGGAGAAACATATCCTTATTCCACTAAGGATAATTTTGACCGCTGTCCAGTGATCTACTCCTAGATCACTATTGTACTACCTTGCCAAAATCAGTGTAGGGTATACAATAGATCTGGTACACAGCATGGCATACTTTATAGAACCTATGGCCAAGGCATAGGGAATGACTTTCATTCTCTTTCTATCTTCTGCCATGGTCGGGCTTTGAGTCTTACTCAATTTCACACCTTGTAACACAGGCAAGAACTCTTTCTTTGATCTGCTCCATTTTGAACTACTTCAAAATCTTGTCAAGGTATGTACTCATTGAAAAAACTTATCAAGCGTCTTGATCTATCTCTATGGATCTTGATGCTCAATATGTAAGAAGCTTCTCCGAGGTCTTTCTTTGAAAAACTCCTTTCAAACACTCCTTTATGCTTTGCAGAATAATTCTACATTATTTCCGATCAACAATATGTCATTCACATATACTTATCAGAAAGGTTGTAGTGCTCCCACTCACTTTCTGGTGAATACAGACTTCACCGCAAGTCTGTACAAAACTATATCCTTTGATCAACTTATCAAAGCGTATATTCCAACTCCGAGATGCTTGCACCAGTCCATAGATGGATCGCTGGAGCTTGCATATTTTGATAGCACCTTTAGGATTGACAAAACCTTCTGGTTGCATCATACACAACTCTTCTTTAATAAATCCATTAAGGAATGCAGTTTTGTTTATCCATTTGCCAGATTTCTTAAAATGTGGCAATTGCTAACATGATTCGGACAGACTTAAGCATAGATACGAGTGAGAAACTCTCATCGTAGTCAACACCTTGAACTTGTCGAAAACCTTTTGCGACAATTCTAGCTTTGTAGATAGTAACACTACTATTAGCGTCCATCTTCCTCTTGAAGATCCATTTAATCTCAATGGCTCGCCGATCATTGGGCAAGTCAATCAAAGTCCATACTTTGTTCTCATACATGGATCTCATCTCAGATTTCATGGCCTCAAGCCATTTTGCAGAATCTGGGCTCATCATCGCTTCCTCATAGCTCGTAGGTTCATCATGGTCAAGTAACATGACCTCCAGAATAGGATTACCGTACCACTCTGGTGCAGATCTCACTCTGGGTGACCTACGAGGTTCGGTAGTAACTTGATCTGAAGTTACATGATCATCATCATTATCTTCCTCACTAATTGGTGTAGTAGTCACAGGAACAGATTTCTGTGATGAACTACCTTCCAAATAAGGGAGCAGGTACAGTTACCTCATCAAGTTCTACTTTCCTCCCACTCACTTCTTTTGAGAGAAACTCCTTCTCTAGAAAGGATCCATCCTTAGCACCGAATGTCTTGCCTTCAGATCTGTGATAGAAGGTGTACCCAACAATCTCTGTTGGGTATCCTATGAAGACATCTTTCTCCGATTTGGGTTTGAGCTTATCAGGATGAAACTTTTACATATAAGCATCACAACCCCAAACTTTAAGAAACGACAACTTTGGTTTCTTGCCAAACCACAGTTCATATTGTGTCGTCTCAACGAACTAAGATGGTGCCCTTTTTAACGTGAATGCAGTTGTCTTTAATGCATAACCCCAAAACGATAGTGGTAAATCGGTAAGAGACATCATAGATTGCACCATATCTAATAAAGTACGGTTACGATGTTCGGACACACCATTACACTGTGGTGTTCCAGGTGGCGTGAGCAGTGAAACTATTTCACATTTTTTAACTGAAGACCAAACTCGTAACTCAAATACTCTTCTCCACGATCAGATCGTAGAAACTTTATTTTCTTGTTAAGATGATTTTGCACTTCACTCTGACGGAAAGGGGTTCAACTACCGCAGCAAGTAGCAGTTGAAACATTGTTGTCTTAATATAGTAAAAGAGAGCAGGAGCAAGAGGATGGGATTGTGTCAAAATGTTCAATGGGAGTTGCTTGCCTGGCAGAGTGGTAGCAGGGTATTGATCTTCAGCTGGATACTCGTGAATATCCTCGGGAGTAGAACCTACCGCGGAGAACATACCGAAGGCAACATAAAATATGGCAATATACAACATTATGATGCATGATCATGACATGGCAAAATGTGTGTTGATTGAGCTAATGCATCTAGCAATATGTTGGTTGGGGTTGATTTGAACCAAAGGTTCGAATTCAAACTCCACATATGGTTTTTCAAATTACATTTAATTGATTTGACATGATTAGTAGGTTTAACTTGTTTTATCATGCATGAAAACAATACCAATGGATATATTGGATTTTTCTAATCATTTTTCATATACAAATCTTTTTCATCTATGCTACCGTTTATTTTATATGATTTTTTGAGGTTTAAACATTTTTTGGAATTTCGTGGTTATTTTAAATTAAACTAATTTTAGAAAATGCTTTATCGCATCAACATTACGTCACTATGACGACAGCAAGTCAAATGGTGCGGTCTCTGTCAAACTGACTAGTGGGACCTGCATGTGAGTGGCACATACTACTAATAGTGTTAATTAACACTTAAGTTAATCCTAACCTAGATTAATTTGGGGCCCGGGACCACATGTGAGTGACCCGGAGAGGTCAAACCCCTGGTCAAACATGTCAAATCCACCGGCAGGGTAAAATGTGGGGGAGGCTTTGGAAATCGCTCTCCTGCGACGAAATGAGCGATGGAGCCCATCTATGAGGAGATGTAGCTCCCGTGCATCTATTAATGTGGTTATCTAGGGCCGGGGTTGTCTAAAACGACGACGGCGAGCTGGGCTGTGGTGGCCAGAGTTCGGGCGTCGACCCAGTCGATGTTACAGAGCACGGAGGGAGTTGCGGTTGGTCGTGCTCGACTCCTGGGGATGCGCTGATCACAGTAGTGTACTCAGGCACGAGCTTGCATGGCCGTAGCCATGGTGACGACATGGTCGTAGCCATGGTGACGACATGGCCATAGACATGGTGACGACATGGCCGTAGCCATGGTTAAGACATGGCCGGTGGCGGAGATCTCTCGGGCTCGATGGAAATGACGGCTACGTGAAGCAATCGAGCATAGGGAGAGAGGGGAATGGCAGAGGAGCTCACAAGCGAAGCCGTAGAAGGTCTCATTAGGCTCGGGGAAGGTCCGGTGCGGGCGGAGCGGCGGCCGTGATCTCAGCATCCGAAGGAGGAAGAAGAGCTCAGGGACATCACTTCGGGGCTCATCCTGTCACATGGCTCGGTGTCTCGGTGGAGACGGCGTAGGGGTCGACGGTGGCGCTCGAGGACACGTTAGAGAGACGAGGGGGAGGCGGTGGTCACGGTGGTTCACGTCGACGCGGTCATAGCAGCGTCGGCAATGGCGTTGGGGGAAGGGAGAGGCGAATGGGAGGCATGGAGGGGTCGTCCAAATCGGGTTATCTCACACGAAGCAGTCTGTGGTGTCGACATGGCTCGGGAGGGCAGGCAGGCAGCTCGCGTGGCATGCTGGGTGTACGTGCGCGTCGGGCACGCGCCCGCGTCCTCCTGGCATGGCGGGGAAGATGACTAGCATCGCTAGGTGGGCTGGGCCAGCACAGTGCCAGGCGAGGTAAGTGGCCCGGGTGGTTTTCCTCTCTCTAACTCTAATTCTTTCCGTTTTCTATTTTTCTTTTCTATTTTTGATTTAGTCAAAATATCAAACCATTTCCAAAACTCTTCAAATGTATTGTGGGCACTTTTTGAATTATTTCCAAAAGCCCTCAATTATTTTCAGAATTATTAGAGCAATTAAAATACTTTTAGCAATTAAATGCTCCAATCTAAATACATTAGGATTTAATTCAAAAATCTAGAAATGACCTAGAAAAATGTACGCCATTTTGGCAGAGGTTTGCAGCCGTTTCAAAAATGATGAACTTTTCTGAAGGGCATTTTGGGTTCATTGAAAATATTTTTAGTTGGTCCTAGTTTTTCAAAGTGTTGCTAGGGTTTGCTAGATCCCTATTTCACATTTAGGAGAAAATTTAAACATGATGTACATGCAAGACTAGCCCAAGTGCAAGCTAAACTAGGGTTGTGCCAACCACGTACTAAAGTAACTAGTTCAACTATATATACTAGCTAATTTTTAAGTACGTAGTACAGTTCACCCATATCTATAGTCAGATGAACTGAAAAAAATAGCCCCTAAATACTACTACGGAGGGGATTTGTACTACTTCCAATAGCCTCTCCTCTGCCGTACGCGCTCAGTAAGAGGCACGGGGGGAGGATCCTACCGACGAGCTGTAGAACTTGAACCCGGATCCTACCATTGCTGCACCTTTAGTGATGCCCTGCTCGAACGCCCTCTGCCGCTCCAGATGATTATGAATCGGCGGGACTCCTCGTAGATCTCCGTATTCCGTGCAACTTTGGCAGCTTCTGCTGTGGCCATGGCGGCGGTAAACTCTTTGTGTGCTCGACCAGGCGCTCCTCCTCCTCCCACAGGAACTCAATGTAGCGCGCAAGGTCGCTGATACAAATGCGGGCCTCCACCTACCTCCTTCGGACCACGGAGCGGGTGATGGCCCCGACGACCGAAGGTGGGGTGGCGGCCACGACAGCCAGCTCTTGCCTTCGGGCCACGGAGGCAGAGCGGGTGATGGCCGATGGTGGGGTGGCGGCCGCGACGTCCACCTACCGCCTTCAGGCCGTGGTGGTAGAGTGGGCAATGGCCCTGGCGTCCTATGGTGGTGTGGCGGCCATGATGGCTGACGATGGGGTGGCAGCAATGACAGACAGCAACAGTTGTTGACGGCTAGCGGCGGTGGAGCATGTGGTGGGTGTTGTACGCACACCCTACAGGGACGCCACATGTAGTGCACGCCGCCGAGGACTGCGCCGCCGCCGCGGTGTATCCTCCCATCTGGATTTGTCCACTGATGATGGCGGAGTGGCTGAGCGACGATGACAGAGCGGTGCGATTGGTGATTGTGGGAGAAGTAGACGAGATAAGCTATAGGGAGGGAGGAGAAAATGCAATGTGGACTCGCCAGCCATGAGGATTTATATAGCAGGCCGGTAAGCATTGGGGTTTTGGGGGATGTCGCAGAGCTCGGCGGGATGCGGGAACCTACGCGGTTGTGTGGGAACAGCCTCACCGATGATTAATTGGCACCTCTTCGAGACAACACATGGCCAAAATAAAGGCCTATGCGGTCCTCAAGATTGCACTCGAAGCCTTTGGCGGCAGCGTGGTGAGAAGACGTGCTAGAGGAGGACGAAATGACACGTACACATACAGTTAATAAAAAACATTGGCAGTTTAATTACTAGCAAACGGCCGCTCTCTATGCAGCGTCATGAACGATTGTTCGCCCATTGTGTGATGTGGAACACGAGTAGTTTCACATCACATCGCCGGCTCGCAATCGTTGACCGGCTTGTAGAAAGCCATCCCCTGCGTGTTCAACTGCTCTATGAGTGTGGTTGCTCGCAGTTGAGGCGGCCATGGCGTGCTCTACTCGTGTCCCGTTGTGCACACACTGCCAGCGTTTGGCGCCGGTGCATGATCACGTACGTTCGGGGTGCCATATGCATGCGGTTGCGCTGGTCGCGGGGCCATGATGCAACTACCCGCTGCAAAAACTCCCATGCGGATGTGTCGAGAATCCAGGCCGTCCGGCCCCATTTATTCCTGCGGCCATTTACCTTTATCTCTCACGCCCCGCGACACAATAAGCACACCCTCCATGACACATACAGATAGGATATCTAGGGGCTCCAATGGCACTCCCAGCGGCTGACAATGACGACGGGCGGCAGTTCACCACGCGCCACATAGTGGAAACCCACAGAGAGGGAAGGACCTCTCGGTGGTGTACACGAATGAGCCGGTCTTGATGAAGAGCTCCATCCACACTATGGAGCAGTCGCTTGCTGAGGACAAGTACCAAGTGGTTGGCTTCGACCTCAAGTTCACTGGCAGTCATGACGGGTATGATCAGAAGGTTGTCGTCGCCCAATTGTGCGTGCGCCATCACATCCTCGTCTTCCACTACTACCTAGGCACAAGGCCTTGCGAGCGTCTTGCCAGTTTTATCAATAGCCTTGACTACAATTTTGCTATGGTGGACACCAACAATGATGTAAAAGCGCTCAAGATTTCAGGCTTGGCCTGCCAGAAGCTTGTGGACATCTGTGGCCACTACAGGGTCTAGGGCGGCACAAAGAACAAGTAGGACTCCCTGGTTGACCTCGCCTCGACCATCATCGATCCCTACTACACAAAGATGAAGGATGAGAGCAAGAAGGACAGGACAGCCTGGAACAGTGCATGGGTGCAGAGACCGAATGAAGAACACGTCAAGTACGGAACAAGCTACGAGATGTACATGCAGAACGTTGACATGAGGAACTGCCTTCATCCTGCCCCAGGCAAGGGATCGAGCCATAGAGCAGTGGTGGCAGTGTCATGAGAAGTAGATGATTAGATGATCGTTTCTCCTAGTTCAGTATGCATGTAATTGTTTATTGAGGTGTGTGTGAATTTTGTCGATAGTCAATTATGTAATTGGATGTTTAATTTGGATATGCAATCATTTTCTTACAAGTGTGTGTGTGTGTGTGTGCGTGCGCGCGCGCATGTGTGTGTGTGCGCGCGCGCGTGTATGTTGTTCTTCTGTAACCAGAACAAAGCACGTCGCACACAGACTAATCTAAGGAATCCATCGGTGATGATTTCATTAATCACTGACAATTGTATACAAGCAAGCGTTTTCCCACAACATACACGGCTTATTAGCAGGGATCGTCTGTGTTATTATCGATCTTCCCACACAATTCTAACTATTGACCTATTTGTTGTGTATCACACACATGTTGTTGAGCTGAATCATTTGTGTTTATTTTAGCTCATCGCAAACAGTTCATCCGAGTGAACTGTTTGCCGTCTATCGCACACATCTTCATCTGGCTGACTATTTCTGTTGTTTTGGCTCATTGCAAACAGTTTATCCGAGTGAAATGTTTTCCGTCTATCACACACACCTTGATCTGGCTGACCATTTCTGCTGTATTGGCTCGTCGCAAATAGTTCATCCAAGTGAACTATATGCCGTCTATCGCACTCGCCTTTATTTGGCTGACCATTTCTGTTGTTTTGGCTCATCGCAAACAGTTTGTATGGATAAACCGTATGCCACGCATCGACACTCTAATCTGAATCATGCTTGATGTCTCTGCCATCACACACAGTTTGTTTTACTGGTGATGGTTTTGTTATGGTACCGTTTGTGATTCATGCATCACACACAGTTTGGTCAAAGGGTCTCTGATACATGTGTCGCGTCAGCACCATCCTTCAGTAGTGTTTCATTGAAAACACACTCTTCAAATAGTCTTTTATTGTGCTAAGATACTTTGTATCATTCCCAATCAACAATATGTCATCTACATATAATATAATTTTTTTTATAGAACTCCCACTAAATTTCTTGTATACACAAGCTTCTTCATCATTTTTAATGAAGCCAAACTCTTTTACCACTTCATCAAAACTTTGATTCCAGCTCATTGACGCTTGCTTCAAACCATAGATTGACCTTTGAAGTTTCACACCAATTCACATTCTGTGGATTAAGAAAACCTTCTGGTTGTATCATGTATACATCCTATTTCAGTTTTCCATTTAGGAAAGTGGTTTTAAAATCCATCTGCCATATCTCGTAGTTGAAATATGCAGCTATAGCCATCATAATCCATACATACTTTAGGATTGCTACTGGAGAGAAAGTCTCGTCATAATCAACTCCATCTACTTGCGAAAATCCTTTCGCAACTAGACTTGCTTTGTAGATGGTGGGATTACCATCTGCATCTGTTTTCCTCTTGAAGATCCATTTATATTGTATGGGCTTTACACCCTATGGAGGATCAACCAAGTTCCAAACGTGATTCTCATACATGGACTCCATTTTCGATGGCACCGCTTTGAGACATTCTTTTGAGTTGGGCGCCGCCATCGCTTACTTGTAGTGCACAGGCTCATCTTTCTCTAAGATGAATATTTCATTATGAAACCATTCAGGAGGTTCGACAACTCTTCCTGACCTAGGCGGTTCAGTAATAGTCTTAACCGGAGTTTATACGCCTGGTGTAGTAACTTCTGGTTAAGTTGCGTGGACAACTTTTGGAACAAATTCAGTTTCATTAGTCATATTCACTTCCGAAGATTCAGTAATCTCATCAAGATGTACTGTCCTCCCACTTAACTTCTTTAGCAAGAAACTCCTTCTCGAGAAAGTGTCCATTCATTCCGACAAACACTTTGTCTTCGGACTTTTGGTAGAAGGAATACCCAATTGTTTCTTTGGGATAACCTACAAAGTAACACATGTCTGCCTTGGGATCGAGCTTATTTGGCTGTAAACATTTTACATAATTATCGCAACCCCAAATCTTGAGATGCGACTAATTTGGTTTCTTCCCATTCCATAACTCATATGGTATCTTTGTACAGATTTAGACGGTGATCTGTTTAGTGTATATACTATTGTTTCAAGTGCTAATCCCCAAAATGATAAAGGCAGATCGGTGAATGACATCATTGACCCCACCATGTCGAACAAAGTTCGGTTATGCCTTTCAAACACTTCGTTCCTCTATGGAGTTCCTGGAGGAGTAAGTTGTGAGGCAATTCCACAGTCACTTAGATGTTTGCTAAACTCATGAATCCGGATATTCACCTCTACAATCTGATCATAGAAACTTTATCTTTTTGCCACGATGATTCTCAACTTTGTTCTGAAATTATTTTGAACTTTTCAACTGTTTCAGATTTATGTTTCATTAAGTAAATATATCCATATCTATACTCATTGGACCACATACATCACTACGTATTATATCCAATAATTCAAGTGCTCATTCTAGATGACCAGTGAAAGGTGTTTTAGTCATTTTACCCATCAGACAAGCTTCACATGTATCAAATGATTCAAAATCAAAAGATGTTAACACTTCATCTTTATGAAGTTTCTGCATGCATTTCATCCGATATGACCAAGACGGCAGTGCCACATGTAAGTGGTATTATTAGTCTTCTTAAGACGTTTAGCATTAATGTTATAGACAACCTTTTCCCATTCAAGATCTAATATGAATAATCCACCAATCATGGGTGCAAATTCATAATACATATCCTGATAATATACTGAACAACCATTGTTCTCAGATTTATAAGAATAACCGTCATTTATCAAACATGATACAAAGATTATGTTTTTACATAACTTTGGAACAAAATAACAATTACTTAGTTCTAAAAGCAACCTTGAAGGTAAATTCAAAGACATGACACCGACGGCTTGAGTAGTGATCCCATCACCATTCCCAGCACGCAACACAACTTCATTTCTACTTAGCTTTCGAATATTCTGCATTCCCTGCATCATGTTGCAAATATTAGCAACAGATCTGGTATCAAATACCCATGACTTGGAATTTTTGGTGAGTAGAATATCAATAACATTAATTTATACAACTTTTATAACTTTACCAGAAGACTTGTTATTCTTATCCGCCAGATACTTCAAGCAATTTCTTTTCCAGTGTCCCTTCTCTTTGCTATGAAAACATATAATCTCGCAAGAAGCTCCACCCTTGTTTATCTTGGTGTTGTGTTTATTTTGAGACTCTCTGTCTTGTTTATCAACAACTTTTGTTGATTCTGCAATCCAATCTCATGGTTCTTGAGCATTGCTCCATAAAGCAAAGAGAACATGTTAGGGAGAAAACTATTGGGTTTAACCCACCCCGGAGGGGCCGGGTTAAGCCCATGGTGGTTTATCAAGACAAAGCCCATGAAGATGCTGAAGATGGTAGCTCAGTACGCAGACTCATTGAGAGCCTGGAGCCCAAAGGCGACTTAAGTCCCAACAAGTGTAAACCGCCATATATGTATGACTTGTATTATAAGGCATGTATTGTTAGTCACCGAGCAGGACACATTGTTTATGAGCCGGCCGGGACTCAAAGTAAGCTGAGGTCGACACGTGTATATAAAGGGACGACCCGGTGGCGAGTTAGGACAAGAAACAAGAGATCGAAAGCTAGGTCAAGCGTATTCGCTCCCTAGTAATCGAAATATAAGCAACACCACCTCAAACTGGATTAGGCCTTTACCTTCACCACAAGGGGCCGAACCAGTATAAACTCCCTGTGTCCTTTGTCTCGTTTAACCCCTTTAAGCTAACCTAGTTGTGATGGCTCCAACACTTAGTTCTCACACTAGGACATCTGCCGTTACAATTCCACGACAGTTGGCGCCCACCATGGGGCTGGAGCACGGTGGTTTTGAGTTCTTGAAGGGCAACTTCGAAGTGATCAAGGGATACGTTGTGGGACGGATGACCAAGAGTCGTCGTGGCAATCTCTACATCGACGGTGAAGGCTGGGGCCCCAAGGCCGGCTCAATCGAGTACGTGTACCGGGTCCCCTTCGGCGGAATTCACATCTTCATCAGCAAGATCGGCAAACCGGGCCCTGAGCTGGACATCTGCACTGACATCATCGAGATGGCTCAGCGTGCACGATCCGCCCGAGTTCAGCCCGCCGTAAAACGTGCCTTCATGGGATTCATCCATGGGGCGAAATTTGAGGAAGGATTCGTGTCTGGCGGAGAGACGGCCATCTATTCTGATGGTGAATCGTCCACGGGCGAGACTACTTCATTGTATCAAGTGCAAGACGGCAGGCTTGGGGGCTGTTCCGATGGCGATAATATTCCAAACTCCTATGAGCCGCCGAACCAGGTCACGAATTTCATGGCCGGTACACAGCCAGGGCAGAATTCTACGACTGCAGCAACAATGATTTCTGGGTCAGCAACGGCAATGGTGGCCGGGGCAGGGGGCCATGTATGCCCGCCGTCTCAGGTCTTGTTCGACTTATTGGACATTTTGACAAAATTGTTGACAGCAGAGGTTAACCCGGCAAATCAAGCTCAGCATAATGCAGAAGTTGCAAAACTGCGAGATGAGATAGCTCAAGCCAAGGAAGATCTAGCAGCTGAGAACACGAGGATGACTGCAGAGCGAGCTGCTCTGGATGCTCAGCCACAACGGATCCAGGCTGATTCCTTCCAGCTCACGTTGGATCAGTACGCGTCAAACAAAGTCATGAGGAGGAGACATCGGAGTCATCTGCCTCCGGTTTACGATGCGAGGAACCTCTTCAACACATCTGGTGCAGGGACTAGTGACCCACTAGAGGTAAATCAGGTGGTAGCCACACCTAGGACTGGAGCGCCGGCTAGCCACGCTCAACAGAGTCGCCTTGTCTGAATAATACCCCACCACAGTATGTGCCGACGCCACCGAGTCATTATTCTAACCCTTTGGATAATTTGATCGCTGCGACACGATTGGTGGCTCTCCCAGTTGAAGTTGAGTCTCCAGCTGTGATTGAAACATGGAGGGCTAGAGAGATTCTTCAGACAGCACTGGTAAAACTAGAGGCTTATTCTTACAGTCGTGAGAAGATTCACTCAACCCCTCGCCCAAGCCGGAGTTATCGCAGACACATTGACTCACCGACCGTTTCAAGCAGTGACAGGCGCCGTAACCAGCCTCGAGGACATGACTCGGCGCGTGATGGTGCTCAGGATTTGGTGGACCAGGGAAGAGCACGTCGTGAAGCTGAGCTGGCGGCTCAGCAAGCGGCTCATCAGCATCCTCCGGTTTATCCGACAACTTCGGTGGAGATAGGTGTAACCTCCAGAACCTTGGGAGTGCATTGTTTAGTGTCGGCTTTAGGTAACGTTCGTTTACCCAAGGATTTCAAGGGTCCTCGTAAGGTGCCCAACTACACAGCTGACTTAGCCCCCGAAGCGTGGGTTGAGAGTTATGAGATGGCGATGGAGCTGTTGGATGTTGATGATGCGGCATGTGCTAAGTACTTCACCATGCATGATGTTGGAAGGAACGGCCCGTACTTGGTTGAAAGGGCTACCAGCCAACTCCATTGGATCATGGGCCGAGTTAAAAGCCCGATTTATCCAGAATTTTAAATATACGTGCAAGCAGCCTATGTCAATTGTGGATTTGGACGCATGTGTCCAATAAGAGGGCGAGTCAACAACCCATTGGGTGCGCCGGGTCTCGGCTATCCTGCACTCATCGGATCACATCAACACCGGCTCAGCAGTCTTAATGTTAGAGAAGAATTGTCGTTTTATGCCCCTTAAACAGAAGCTTGGGCAGCTTAAGCGCCACTGTAATGATATGGAGGAGCTCATGGCAGCTCTTGTCAAATATGCCGACTCTGATAGTACCAAGGACCCTGAGTCTGATGAGGAAAAGCCGGGTATGGGAAAGAAGAGTAGCAGTGTGAAAGGGCAGCAGGGTGGCAATGGTAAGCGCAGAGCTGATGGGAATTTGGACGTTGTGGCTCACACTGGCACGCGGAATTATAACCAGCGGCGCAAGGGAAGGCCGGCCCAGGTTGAAGGGTCAAAAATCAACCTCGAAGCATTGTTGAATCAGTCGTGTCCGAAGCACGGATCGCGTGAGAAGTCGTCCTCTCATCTATGGAAGGATTGCTACATCATGAAAGAATTCAGGAATTCCCATCTTTTCCAGGATAATCATGGGTCAGGCGGCGGCTCAGGTTCCGGCTCTCATGGTCTGGGTTACGGTGGTGGCGGTTCTAATTCCGGTTTCCAAGGCCAAGGGAATCAAGGCAATCAAGGTCAGGTTGATAAAAATCCGGGTCACTTGGCTTTGGTGGTGGCACCTCAGGTTGGAGGATACAAATTCACTAAAGTACTCATCGATGGAGGTAGCAGCATTAATATCCTCTACTATGATACTTCCCATCGTATGGGGTGGACTGATAAAAATCTTAAGCCGTCCAATACTGTATTCCATGGAGTGGTGCCTGGTAAGTCGGTGTATCTTGTAGGCAAGATTTCTTTGGAAGTGGCTTTTGGGATGAACATGACTCCAGGGCCAAGACGCTAACCTTTGAAGTGGTCAAGATTCAAAACCCATATCACGCTCTGTTTGGACGGCCGGCTTATGCCAAGTTCATGGCACGACCTTGTTATGTTTATCTACAGCTCAAGATGCCGGGTTACAAGGGGATCATCACGGTGCATGGAAGCCGGAAGATAGCTTTGGAGTGTGAAGAAGGTGACGCTGCTTATGCTGAGTCTGTGTGCGCAACAGAGGAATTGAAGTTTTATAAAGACAATGTTGACCCGGCAGATATGACATCTTTGAAAAAGCCAACTACGGAGCATGATCCGGTCTTGAAGTTTAAGTCGACAGATGACACTAAGCTAGTTGATTTCATTCCGGGCGATTCATCCAAGCTGTTCAGCATCAGTGCCAATCTAGATCTGAAATAGGAAAGCGCGTTCATCGAGTTCATCCGCGAGAGCTGGGACATCTTTGCATGGAAATGTTCTGACATGCCAGGTGTCCCGAGGGAACTCGCTGAGCACACTCTTAATATTGATCTGAAGTTTAAGCCGGTCAAGCAATTCCTTCATTGTTTTACTGAAGAGAGGCGTAAGGCCATTGGTGAAGAAGTGGCCCGACTGTTGGCGGCTGGGTTCATTGTTGAAGTTTTTCATCCTGAGTGGTTGGCTAACCCGGTGTTAGTACTTAAGAAGAATGGCACTTGGTGTATGTGTGTGGATTACACAGATTTAAACAAGGGTTGTCCGGCTGATCCTTTTGCTCTCCCCCGTATTGATCAGATTATTGATGCTACAGCGGGTTGTGAGCGTTTGAGTTTTTTGGATGCTTATTCTGGTTATCATCAGATCAAGATGGCAGTTAAGGACCAGGAGAAGACAACTTTCATCACTCCTTTTCGAGCCTTCTATTATGTGTCTATTCCTTCTTGGCTCAAGAGCGCCCATGCGACTTACCAGCGGTGTGTGCAAAATTGCCTTCATAATCAGATCAGGCGTAATGTTCATGCTTATGTGGATGACATTGTGGTGAAGTCCAGGAAAAAGGATACCTTGATTGATTATTTCAAGGAGACGTTTGACAATCTCTGGGTTTACAAGATGATGCTTAACCCGGCCAAGTGTGTTTTTGGTGTGGCAGCAGGCAAGCTTTTGAGTTATCTGGTTTCGGAATGAGGTATAGAAGCTAACTCGGAGAAGATAAAGGCTATCATCTCTCTGGCTAAACCAGCGTGTATCAATGATGTCCAGCGTTTGGCGGGTTGTATTGCGGCCTTAAGCCGGTTCATAAGCCGGTTCATAAGATGGTTGGGTGAGAAGGCTATCCCTCTTTACCAGATGATGAAGAAGACATATCACTTTGTTTGGAGCGATGCGGCTAATCAAGTGTTTGAGGATTATAAGAAACAGTTGGCTGAGCCGCCCGTTCTTGCTGCTCCCATTGATAAAGAGCCCTTGTTGTTATTTGTGGCTGCCAATAGCCGAGCTGTCGGTGTAGCCATTGTGGTGGAAAGGAAGGAGCCAGGCAAGGAGTATCGGGTTCAACGGCCAGTTTACTACATCAGTGAGGTACTTATTGAGTCCAAGCAGAGGTATCCACATTGGCAGAAGCTCGTATATGGGGTATTCATGGCTAGTCTAAAGCTCAAGCAATATTTTCTGGGTCATCCCATCACTGTGGTTAGTTCTGCCCCTTCAGGGGACATCATTCAAAACAGAGAAGCCACAGGTCGGGTAGCCAAGTGGGCCATTGAGATTGGACCCCATGGTTTGAAGTATGTGCCTCGCACGGCTATCAAGTCGCAAGCACTTGTGGATTTTATCAATGATTGGACAGAGTTGCAGATGCCTGAGGAAAAGCCGGATAACACATATTGGACTATTCACTTTGATGGATCCAGACAGTTGGAAGGCTCGGGGGCTGGAGTTGTCTTGACTTCCCCACGAGGTGATAGATTTTCTTATGTTCTCAAGTTGATGTTTCCTTGTACTAACAATGCAGGTGAGTATGAGGCCTTGCCCCGCGGTCTTCGGACGGCTAAGGAGATGAAATTAAGCCGGGTGAGGTGCTTCGGCGACTTAGATCTGGTAGCTCAGCAAGTTTCTGGCACTTGGGATTTTAAGGATCCAGTCATGGCGGCTTATCATCGAGAGGTTGATGCTATTGTTGGTCATTTCAAGGGTTATCAGGTTGAACATGTTGATCGCAGGAAAAATGAGGCATTTGATGCTTTAAGTTGGCTAGGGTCTCAGCATAAGCCGGTGCCACCTAATACTTTCGTGGATATTCTGCATAACCCTTCTGTAAAATTGCCTACAAAAGAGGATCTCGCTATTCCTGACCCGGAAGCACAATTGGTGGTGGCTCTTCATGTTATTCCTGACTGAACAGTTCCATATTTGGCTTATATGACCTGGGGCGAGTTACCTGAGGATGAAACTTTGGCCAGGCAGATAACCCGGCGGTCTAAGTCAATGACTATTGTCAATGGAGAGTTGCATCATTGCAGTGTCACAGGGGTGTTTTAATGTTGTGTTTCTCCTGAGGAGGGCCGTGAAATTCTTCGCGAGATTCATGAAGGAGATTGTGGTCATCATGTCGGCTCTAAATCTCTTATGACTAAGGCTTTTCGCCATGGGTTTTTTTGGCTGACGGCTCATGTTGATGCAGAGGACTTGGTTACTAAATGTGATGGTTGCCAGAAGTTTTCACAACGAGCTCATGTGCCGGCTCAAGAGTTGAGGATGATTCCAATTGCCTGGCCTTTTGCTGTTTGGGGGCTTGATATGGTTGGGCCTTACAAAAGGTCCAAAGATAAAAAGACTCACCTTTTGGTGGAAGTTGACAAGTTTACAAAATGGGTTGAAGCAGAGCCGGTCAGTAAGTGTGACACGGCGATAGCGGTTCACTTCATCAAAAAGGTGATTTTTAATTTTGGCTTTCCCCATAGCATTATCTCTGATAATGGCACTAATTTATCCAAGGGTGCTATGGAAGAATTTTGTGAACGCGAGCATATCCGGCTTGATGTATCATCAGTGGCTCACCCCCAGTCTAATGGTCAAGCTGAGAGAGCCAATCAAGAGATCCTGAGAGGCATCAAGCCCGGGCTTATGGTTCCTTTGAGAGGACGCTGGGTTGTTGGGTGGAGGAGTTACCCTTAGTGTTATGGAGTATCAATACTACCCCCAACAGATCTACGGGTTACACGCCTTTCTTCATGGTTTACGGAGCGGAGGCGGTTCTTCCTAGTGACACCCGTCACGACTCGCCCCATGTGGCGGCTTATGTTGAAGCTAACAATGAAAAAGCACGTCAGGATGCACTTGACCTGTTAGATGAGGAGAGTGGCCTTGCGGCGGCTCATTCAGCGATTTACCAAGAAGATCTGCGCGGTTATCATAGCCGCCGGGTTAAGACCAGAACCTTTAAAGAAGGTGACTTGGTGCTCCGGCTTATCCAGGATCAGACTGATATGCACAAGCTATCACCACCTTGGGAAGGGCCCTTCGTGGTCAGCGAAAATCTGAACAATGGGTCATACTATCTTATCGATGTTCGAGACCACAAGGACTCACACACGTCGGAGGAGGAGACCCTACGGCCGTGGAATATTGCTCATCTTCAGCCTTATTACACCTAAACTACTGGCTCTTGAGATGTACATATTTATATCAGTGTATATACTATGAAAAAATAATAAAATCAGCACCCCTGGTAATTTAGGGCCTCTATTGTTTTCAAATCTCGGAATCTGAATCTTTATTGTCATGTCATATGATTACTTCCGCGGCTTGACGACCGATTTACCAGGACCAAAGAGAGTTTTGTTGCACAACACAACTCAAACATAGGTACCCGGCAAGCACAACTCACGAATATGTCACTTGGGGGCTTCCTGTTCAAACATAGGTGTATTCACCAAAGAGAACATCGCGTTACTACCCTCTTGACTGGGTTATCTTGTTCAAACATAGGTGTATTCCCCAAAGAGGATGTAACCCTTCCGGGTTATCCTGCCTGTATGCCAGATGCTTCTCCATCAGGTAATCCTGATTGACCCGCCGAACTTTTAACAGTCAATCTTTTAAACAAGACCCTGAACTCGTTAAGGTTAAAACGCCGGTTTGTCATGTGAGGGCACGGCTTACGGATAGCGAGGATGAATCCAGGCTATTAAGCCACCTTCATTGAAACTTGGTTAAACCTGCCTATTTGCATGATCCTACTCCGATCTCGTGTACTCTCGATAAGTCAATCTTTAAACAAGACCCTGAACTTATCCAGGTTAAAACATCGATTGGGTCATGTGAGAGCCGGCTTACGGAAAGCGAGGATATTCCAGTGGCTATCATGCTAGTTTCATTGAAGTTTTATGTTGAGATTTGGTTTTTGGAGATTTATAACAGCCTCATTTTTATGGGTTTTATTTATCTTGGATTTATATCACTCCTTTTTCTCACCATATGGTTTTCACAAATCGGCCCAAGCAGCCCTGTCTGTCTCATATTTCAGCATCTTTAGGTTTTTTATAACCCGCCATGATGGCAAACTAAGTCGCCAGTATATGATGATATTAAATACTTGGAAGCATTGTATTCTAAGTTTTAGGATATTACCCCTTGCTGTATAAGGCGTTGTAAGCCAACAGTATATGATAATTAAACAGGGCATTATGTGTTCAATCTATGGGTAGTCACCCTTACTGCGCCGGTATGCACTACAAAAAAAAGACACATCCGTGACATTTTGGGCCGAACAAAAAAATTTTCTGTCATACATATGACACTTCTATGATGATAATTGTGACAAAACCCGGTATCATCATAGATGTGGTGGGCTCCTACTTCTATGACAAAAATCATGACAGAAAATGGGCTTTTCGTCTGGGCGGGCGGAGACGCAGCTGCATGACATTCTTTGGGCCGTCCATGACGGAAAAACCATGGTAGAAGCGAGGAGAGGAAAATTTGAGGACTTGCGGTTCTGATGGGAGGTCGGGGCGGCGATGCGCGTTCTCTCGTACGCGTCTGCTGCGTGTGTGCGAGGTGTTGGCCCTAATCGAACCCAAGCTAGGCGTTGGGCTCTAATCAACCCGACCGATTGCCTTTGCGAGCTCGCATTCGAACCCGGCGAGTGATCAATGGCTGTTAATCGAACCCGATCAGCGATTCGCCGCTCTGCTGCTAATCGAAGCCGATCGATGCTGCCTCTGGGATGAGCGAGGCGTTGCGGGGGTTTGGATGAGCGATGGCGGTGGCGTTGCCTCTGGATGAACAGGACCCGTGGTGTGGTGGAGGGCTGGATGAGCAGTAGATGGTGGAGGGTGCCCGTGGAGGGTGGTTGAACAGGACCCGTGGTGTGGAGGGCTGGATGAGCAGTGAGCGGTGAAGGGGTGGTTCAACGATGGCGGTGGAGTAGCGCGGTGAGAGGCTGGTTGAGCAGAGCCCGTGGAGGCTGGAGGAGGTCGGCGGTAGCCCGTCGAGGCTGGAGGAGGTCGACGGTGGAGATGAACAGTATCCCGTGGAGTCCCGTTTTGCGGTACGCCACACCCCTCCCGATGAACAGGACCCCCGATTCGACCATAGGAGGTCCATTTCGCGGTACGCCACACCCCTCCACCCCTGTTTCGACCGTAGGAGGTCCGTTTCGTCCGTTTTGCGGTACGCCACACCCCTCCCAATCAACAGGACCCCCGTTTCGACCGTAGGAGGTCCGTTTCCTCCGTTTTGCGGTACGCCACACCCCTCCCGATCAACAGGACCCCGTTCCGAACGTGGCCGGTCGAACACAAGGTTGTTTCCTCCGTTCTGCGGTACGCCAGGCCTCGTTTCCATCGCCTGTTCCGTCCAAGCCGGTTGGCTCTCACGCGTTCCGTTGCCTCTCGATGAACACAACGCATCTCGTGCCTCCCCATGAACACGACGCATTTCGTTGCCTTCCCATGAACACGACGACGACGTTGTTTCTCCGTTCCGATCCAGCCATGTGCACGAGCCCTGGCCGTACGTATGCGCGAGTAGGCGTTCGAGACTCCGCCCGTATATACACATACGTGGCCGTATTTTCTTTCTTTCACCCTGGCCGCTGTACGTACGTGTACATGCTACGTGCGCGCCTCTACTACGACACGTGCATGCCTCTTTTACGACACGTGCGCGCCTCTACATCGACCAGTATGTACGTACACATTCGCGACCAGGATGACAACGCTACGTACGCTTCGACCAGGTGGGTCCCGGTACCGCGGTACTTCCTTACTGCGAAGATGTAGCTGGTGGGTCCCAGCGAATCGAGAGACGAATCGGTTTGCTTTTTGCTGGGCGCACTTCCTTGCGTCGAAGGTGTAGCTGGTGGGTCCCGGCGGTCCGGGGCGAATCATTTTTTGCGGGACGCACTTCCTTGCGTCGCGAAGATGAAGCTGGTGGGTCCCAGCGATCGGGAAGCGTTTTTCGCGAAATCGGTGGCCCGTCCTGTGGGTCCCGGTGTCGGTGGAGGAATCATTATTTTCCGCGTAATAAGGAGGCACTTCCTTGCTGCGGCCGTGGACCCAGGTATCGGCCTCTCCACGTCACATCCCACGTCCGACGGAAGTCGTTCCTTGACCACGTTGATCGGCCGCGCCGAAAGCACCACGGCGGTGGACAACGGCGAGCCTAGGAAGGGGCGGCGCGAGCCGGGAAAACGCGGCGGTGGAAGCCCGTGCGGAGAGAAGTACGAGGTTCACCGGTTCGGCTGCGGTGTGAGGCTGCCGTCGCGCGCAGGCTGGCCCGCGGTGGGAATAGTAGGCGGTGAGGCCTCCGTGGCAGCATAAGCGACCACGGAGGCGGAAACATCTTGACATGACCGGCGCTGCTTTGGTAGGCCGGAGCAAGAAGACCAGAGGTTGAAGAAGCACTACGGCCGTTGGATGGACATCGTGCGGTCCTTTGGAGCTAGAATCATTCATATTGACTAAGTTGACAAAGCCCTCCGTCCCGTCAACTTAGTTGGCCCTAAGTCATCCTCCCACTATGGTGGGTCCCAGCTAGCGGGGTGAGTATTCATTTTTTGTGCGTAATAAGGAGGCACTTCCTTGCGTGCGAAGATATAGCTGGTGGGTCCGACATGTCGTGGGGGGGTTTATGAAATCTGAGGCCCTTCGGTGGGTCCCAACTGTCGGTGGAGGAATCATTATTTTATGCTGCATCAGTCCACGACCGATGGATGTCGTTCGTTGACCACGTTGACCAAGCCCGCCGAGAGCACCATGGCGGTGGACGACGGCGAGGCCTAGGAAGGAACTACACGGAGTCGGGAAGACTTCGGCAATGGTTGCCACGCGATGGGGAGTCTGAGGTTCTTGGTCCGGCTGCCATCGTCGGAAAATAACGGGAGGTGTGGGTGAGTAGAGGAATGGCACGGCCAGCAATGAAGTAGGGTGGGGCGGTGCGGCTGTGCGGCAAAGACAGCCGCCACGGAGGCGGAGGCAGCAGTCCCACGAGCTGGTTTGGGCGGTGGAGCAAGAAGATCAGATATTGAAGAAGCAGCACGGCCGTTGGATTAACATCCAGCGGTCACTGCTGCTAGAATCGTTTGTGGACTAAGTTAACAAAGCCAAAGTACACATCAACCTAGTAGACCCACAAGTCAGCATCCAAATTTGTCCCAAACAGCATACAGCCCGAAATTTCTAGCCAGATTTAAATTAATTTTAAATCTAAATATACCTTAATTTAAATTCAATGAAATTTTACCCTCACAAAAACAATGAAATTTAAAATATCAAAATCCGAAAGAAAACAGTATTTTGGAACTAATTGCCTGTTTGCTGTATTTGTTTTCATTTTACAGCCCATTTATTATTACTTATAGCCCATTTCTTATTACTTATAGCCCATTTTCTGGGCAAAATGCATCCCTCCTCGTCTTGAAAGATTTCCGGCCCAGCAGGGCGTAGAAAAGCAAGTAGGCCTATGTTGGTTATTCTGCAAAAAAACAAAATAGCTGGCTAAACATTTTTCAGAAAGGAAAAAAACAAACTGGGTTGGTCATGTGCTAAACATATGAAATAAAAGCACTGGCTAGGCAGACCACGGGTCCCGCACAACCCAGTTGATACCCTTCTCCGTCCCGAAAAACAAAATTACTGTGGCGCTGCTTTGGGTCCCTCTTGTCATCCTCACCATGTACAATCATCTCCTTATTCCTCTCGGTTGTTGACCATGTTGACAACGCCGAGAGCGGCCCTTGTGCGAGCGAACCAAGGCGGAGGATGATGGTGAGGCCTCGGATGGGAACGAACAGGAGCCGGGGAAGATCACAACCAGTCGTGGGAGGCGGGAGCAGGCGGTCCCGTCGGCGCTGGTTTGGCTTTGGTGGCTCGAGGAAGAAGAGACTGAAGAAACACGACAGACATTGAATGTCAATCCAACGGTCAAGGTTGGCACACTCATTTTTTTTTGACTAAGCGGACACCAAGTAGCATACTTTTTTATATATAGGAAGAAAACTGCGAGGAAAATCGTTAAATGCCGTCCTCCTCACGAGGAACGTTAGCCACATAAGTGACTAGCACCCTTGGTTTTCAACCGAGAGGTCTTGGGTTCGAGTCCGAGGAACTCTCAATTTTGTCCTCCTTCCTTCCTCATAAAAAGGAAAGAAAATCAAAGACTTGAGAAGGCGTCTGAACAAGCTAGTGTACCAAGAAAGAGACGTTGCGAGTTTTAGAAAAAAGAAAGACGTGCTCTCGTAGTTTGTTGAATCCAAACCTAGACTATGACTATATATGGTGCTATGCTACTCTCAAGTAATGAAACCGACATATCCAACGTTCGCTTCTCCTCTTCTCTACTTACTCGCCTAGCATCGAAGCTCGGCGCAGCAACCATGTCCGCTAGCTGCTCGTCCACCTGCTCTTGACGAGCAACAACCAGATATCGCCAAGTCGCCACCCGTACCATCGCATGTGGGTCTCATCACACCCCGCCGGCACGCACACCGCAGCCGATTGCTCATCGCAACCGCTGCCGTTGGTGTGGTGCCACTTCTGCAAATCACGCAGAGTCATCCGTCACGTCTCAACCACAATCCGCAACCCTGGCGAGTCTTCTACAAATGCCGAATCATGGGGTAATAATATGTTTAAGTGTTGTTCTGCTGCTTTCGATTTGCTGATTTTTTAATAGTTTGGTTGATGATCTTCCAATTTGATTCATGCGAAAAGGGAAGATTCGTGTGATTTGTATTTTGGGAAGTTTCTAATGTGGGGAATGCAACTCGCTGATTATTTGGTTAGCGAGGAATCCCAATACCAGCAGGTTGGGGTGTTGGACAAATGGCGAAGGAGCGACGAAGAGGAAGATCAGAGCAAAAGGTTAAAGATGCAGTTCCTCGATCATGGCCAAGCAACAGTGCTGAGCAACCTTGACAGCAATGAGGAGATGAAAGAGCTTGTGAAGATAATGGGCAAAATCGATGTGCTCTATAGGATGATTGTCTCTTTATTTGCGGTGTATGTAGCACTCGTGATGTATTCAGTGGCTACGACATGAGCACTTTGCTGAAACTAGTAATGAATGAAACCTGTGTAGTAGGCTGGGCGTAGTGATGTGAACATCTAATGACTTCTATTAACGGAAATCAGGGGGTATCCCCTTTTGCTCATATAAATGAATAAATAGCAGAGGCCCTGTCGGGTCAGCTTTTTTCTCATTCGAAGACGTCGAGCAAAACTGCAGTCCAACAGCAAACTATGTCATCAAATTCAAGTTTCACAGCCAAATATGAGTACAAGTAAACAACAATGTCATCATGTTTTAGTTGTCATACAATCACCAAACACAAATCAGCATACATAACAAGTGATGTTCTCACACCAAAATACTAAAAAACATGTTCATCAGGTTTCAGTTGTCATAGCAAACACAATTTCACATAGTAGATAAAAAACGTCTTCTGACAGGCAAATACGACAAAAGCAATGTAATCATCATCCGCAGCAGCAGCATCAACATCTTCGCCATGTGTATCGATCAATCGTAATTCCCCATGGTGTCATCTTCTTCTTCGTCCTCAACGTCCTCGAGCGTTGGCTTCTTCTTGATCAACTCTTGTATGTCCACAAAGACGACAGGCAATCTTTTTCGCCGGCGTCATTGGCGTGATGGTTCTCAAAGATATTAGGAACATCTGTGTTATCTTGTACATCGTGAGCAGTGTAAGCATCATCTTGTTGTGCAACTTCATTAAACGAATTCCTCTACTCAAACCTTTGCAATACTCTCCAGCCATCGCTACGTGAAAATGTGTCTTCCAAGAAAAATATCTGTGTTGCTTGATTTGCCAAAATAAAAGGCTCGTTGGTCTGGTACGCCGCCTTGACATTGATGGATTTGAAATAATCATCAGCTCTGGGTTTTGCGATCCCGGAAAACAGGTTATACCAACGACAAAGACAATGTAACCACACACCGATGATCCTCAAACTGGAGATATCACGCAAATGAACAATGTTTGCTATGTTAGCATACATTTCAGTTGTCTCTTTGTCATACGTATCCGTGCTCATGATGGCACTGTTTTGTGTCTTCCTGCCTTCGTCTCGTGCAAGGGTGTTGTAGCGCACATCTCCAACAACGCAAGATTCATAATGTCTTACCCGAGTATCAGGACCCATTGCTAGTGAGTAAAGGGCATCATCAACTGCCTGCCCATCCTCCCGCATCTTCTTAACCTATGGTTAGAAAATAGACAAGCTGATCATCTTATGTACTCAATATATTAAAAAAAACTGATAGTGCACTTCAAAAGCTTACATGGTTCTTCAACCATTTCGCAAATCCTGCCATAACCAGTTTGTCAATGTTTCTTGGATTTTGCGGCAGTAACTCCTCTTTGTAGATGTTGCGCAACACAGTGATCGCGTCAAACATCTAAATATATAAGAATGTGCTGCAAGTTTAGTAGATTATGATGTATAAGCTGCAGTACTGCACTTACTTGATATAAGGTAGTATCTCAGGACAATTATTCAACACATACCAAACCATTTTTTCCAAATCTTTAGGTTTGTCCTCTTGTCAACTCTTCCCTGTAAGTCGAACAGAATAATCGAAAACATTGAGCCCGGGATTGTCTTCACCCACCTCTTTGCTAAGCTGATCACCCGTTTCAATGTATTTTGAGCAGAATGTCAACGCTTCTGTAGTAATGTAGGCCTCTGCAATGGAACCCTCGGGTCTAGCTCTGTTCCTAACATAGCCCTTGAAAGTGCCTAGCCGCCTTTCAATTGGGTACATCCAGCCATATTGTACTGGACCTCTAAGTAGTGCTTCATCAGGTAGATGAACAGCCAAATGCACCATCACATCAAAGAAGGCTGGAGGATATATCTTCTCAAGGTCGCATAGGATAGTTGGTATCTTGTCTCTAAGGCGCCCAAAGCATCTATCCTGATATTTCTACTGCAGAGTTCCACAAGAATTGTCCCAACTCTGCAATCTGCTCAGTATAAGTCGGCGGCCCAATCCTCTAAGGATAACAGTAAAACCCTTTGAAGTGGGGCGTGGCAGTCATGAGTTTTCAACCCTTGTACCTTGCTTCCATCTGCACCGACTCTCCTTTCGGGGTTGGAAGCAAATCCATGTGGGAATCTCACACGTGACAGGACCTCGCAGAATTATTTTCTTTTACCTTGTCCAAGGCATTACACAGTGGTGCCATATCCCGTGGTTTACCTTCATCTTGCACCTGCAAATCCTTTACGATACCAGTGTGTCAAATCAATCCTAGATTTTAAGGTATCTTTCGTCTTGCCTTCAATGTTAAGAAGTGTCCGATAATGTTGTCACATATATTTTTCTCGATGTGCATCACATCAAGATTATGCCGCAGATCCAAATCTTTCCAATACTACAAGTCCCACAAAGTGGACCTGCGGGTAAACAATAATCTCTCTTCTACCGTGCCATGCTTCCTTTTCCGCTACCATTACCGGGATGGTTTCACGGTGTAATATGCTGACCTTCTCTAATTCCACTTGCAACTCATCGGCGGTGAGCCTCTTTGGCGCATCACGGTTTTCATGCTTTGCATTGAACACATGTCTTGGTATTTTCTAGGATGCGGCTTGTCCTTGGGAAGGAAACGGTGGTGTCCAATGTAACAGATCTTGCTAAGTATTGTGTATGACAGCGGATTCCTGTCACAGCGAACACATGCATTGTAACCATGTGTCGTTCGCCCTGACATAGTGCCCAAAGCCAGATAATCATGGATGCACCAAATTACAAAAGCACGCAGAAAGAAATCAGCTGGTGGGCTGCTATATAGGTCTCGAGTGAGAACACCCTTCCATAGTTGTTGAAGTTCCTCCACAAGAGGCTCCATGAACAAATCAAAATCCTTTCCAGGACTTTTTGGACCTGGGATGAGCAAGGCCATCATGTAGTTTGATTCTTTGGTGCAGACATTTGGAGGCATGTTGTAAGGGATAACAAGCACTGGCCACATGCTTAATGTTTCTCAAGTCAGCAGCAAACTCTTTGTGTTTATCATTGAAGCTTTTCTACTCACTACCATGAGACGGATGGCTCCTTACATTCTGATCTCTGTACTCCTGGTTCCTAGAATGCCACAGTACATCCTCTCTTGTTTCATCATCATGAAACAACCTCTGCAATCTTGGTGTAATTGGAAAATGTCTCAGAACATTATGAGGAATCCTCTTCACATCATCGCCATCTTTCCATCTTGATGATTTGCATTTCGGGCATTCACTTAAGTTGGCATAATCCTTCTGAAATAGAACACAATTATTCTAACAAACATGGATCATATCATATCCAATTCCAACTGCACGAAGGAAATTTTACTGTAGGTGTGTGGCAGCTCAGACGCATCTGGGAAAGATTTGCGGAAAGCAGCCAACATCGCATCGAATTATTTGTTGGTCATCCGCTCAGATGTCTTCACGAAGAAAGGTGACCATAGCTGAGAATCTTGACAGCTTATTTCACAGGGGTGACAAGCGCGTTGCATTGTTCCAACATGCGAGCCCACCGTTTTTCTTCTGCGGTGAAAGTTCACGGAATGCACGAGCATTTCGTAGCATTATTTCAATGTTGGTCAAACTCACTCGGCTCCGCCACCACCACCTCCTCCTCCTTCCACCACGAGCATAAGGCAGATCAAGATGGTGATCTGCTGCTTCCACGTAGTCAATAACATTGGCGTTCACAGCTTCACCATGATGAACCCACCTAGTATATGTGACCAACATCCCATACAAGTGTAGATGATTTTGCACAGTTGATCTGGGGTCTTGTAACTGAATTCATACAACTGCTACAGGCAGAGCACATCTGATTTCGGACCACCCTACTCAGCTCGATAAAGTTCATGAAGTTTTCAACCCCTCGACATATGCAGCGGAGAATCTTGAGCAGAAGTTATCAAGTCATGTCCATCTCATTGACATACAAATTAGTTCTTCTACTAGATATTACAGGAAAAACATATATGCTTTTTTATGAAGTCCAGAAAAAAAATACCTAGGTCGATGTCTAAAGCTATGACAAGATATTTGGACGAGCAGATCTAAGTAACGAAATATATGTAAAGCTAATTCAGCAAACAGATTTGAGTGCTAAATTATGGTAGGTTGTTTCAGCAGTCAATGAGGCCGAGCACACAACCATCAAACTATCGAAGGCCATCGCAGCAACAAAGATCGAGTATAAAACGGTGTAGAGCTATTTCACCTAACAGATTGGCTACTAGACCATGGCAATCTACGTCACAATAAATATATGGCAGGATATTTTAGCAACTAATCAGCCTTGGCATGCCATCTCAGCTAAGCAGATTGAGTGCAAAACAGGGCAAGGAAGCTTCTTAAGCAGAGCATATTGACAGTAAACTACTTCGGCAAACAGTGAGATTAACAACGTCTATCAGCTAACATTCAGCGCTACACCGACATGAACGGGGCCTCAGTCTAGAATGCGTGTACCGTGGGAGAAGCTGACCGCCGTGCGTCTCCACAAGAACGTCGCTAGCGGTGGCGGCGCTGACCGCTGTGCGTCTCCACAAGAACGTAGCCAGAGGTGGCGGCGCGGCTAGAGGACGACAGTCTACGAGAGCGTACTGTGGGAGCGAGAGGATCGCCGTCGTCCCCTCAACGAACATGCGCGCGGACGTATCGGGCGGGGGGGCGGCTTTGGCGGAGCGAATGGAGTGGAGGGGGACGGGGAGGGGGTTTGGGGAATATTTGGCGAAGGCGGTTGAATCAGATTTGGGGAATTTTTGTGTGTGTGGGGGAGGATTTTTGCAGAAGGGCTGGGGAGTTTAGGCGCATGGTCGGTTTCTCCAAGTGCTGTCCCACGTGTTAGTGAAGAGGCAAGCCGAAGCGCGTTCCGTTTGCGTGAGCCGTGTGCAGGACCGAATGTGTGTGGGGTGCAATGCGACCGCGACAGGAGTGTTGTGAGTGTACCTCCTTTTTTCTTTTAAACTAGTAGGTGCTTCGCCCCCTCAAAAAAATTTTGTTGCTTCGCGGGATCCATCGATACTACTACTAGTAATCCGGTAATCCCGACTAAAACGGCACGGCCGGGTCTTTTCCCGCGCGATATGCTGGGAGGTTGGCTTAGTTGGGTTTTTTAGATTTGTCTCGGTTCAATAAAAAGCAGAGTTGGTGATGATGGTGTGCCTGTCATCCTGCAATATGGGCCGTCCGATCTATATCTAACGGATAGGAAGGAAACTTTGACAATTTACCCGCACTCCTCTCCACATTTGTAGATAAGGCTTTCCCGCGTTCATCCTTTTCTCCCACAAGATCTTGATCTTCCGTGCAACGCATGGTCATCTTGCTAGTACTCCTACAATATGTATATTATTGTGAAAGTTCATATACACCGGCCGAGATTAATGCAAACACAGCAGATTTTCATTACATTACAAACTTTTATAGGACAGAAAAATAAAAGAAACCCGACCCTAAACCTATTCTCTGGCGGCACCGACATCCTCCATCTGTGATCTCTATGTGCGGGGAGGGTTCAAGACCCGTCAAGTGAAGGTGCGGTCTCCGCGAGGAAGAGTAGAACACGGATATGGACCGCCAGTTGGCACACCATGCCTGCCGCCTCCCATGCCCTACTCATCCTCGGAGGAGTCCCCGACCTCGGCGGTGCCGGATGTTGGACGGCGACAAGTAGGACGCGTGGCTGACGGTGCTCCCGTCGTTGGCCGCCAGCTTGGCCACCTCTTGTGCGGTCGCGTCCGCGTCCGGCTACGCCGCTATTGCGTCGCGAGAGGCGACTTGAGCGAGGGCGGCGACCTCGAGCTTCATCCCCGAAGACAAGCTCTCCCGCAGAGCGTTCGCACTTGCGGTCATGGCGGATGTGGTGTCAGGTAGGAGGACGATATGCTATGGTGTGGAGGTTAGCTGGGCGTTGCCGCTTTAAGTAGCACATTACAGTGAGGCCAAGCGTCCGGGTGCGTCATTAAGTCGCCGGAGTTGGTTCCTCGGGCACCGAGCCTCTTAACGACGACATACGAACGGACGACATGAATGCGGGCAGCTGGCGCCGGCTGGGAACGCACCGCGCGACGGCACGAGGGACGAGGGCTTTGGTGTGTGTGACGCCCCCGATTCAATCGTACACTAATCATGCACGCAAATGTGTACGATCAAGATCAGGGACTCACGGGAAGATATCACAACACAACTCTAAAACATAAATAAGTCATACAAGCATCATAATACAAGCCGGGGGCCTCGAGGGCTCGAATACAAGTGCTCGATCATAGACGAGTCAGCGGAAGCAACAATATCTGATACGGACATAAGTTAAACAAGTTTGCCTTAAGAAGGCTAGCACAAGCGGGATCTGAGATCGAAGAGGCGCAAGCCTCTGCTGAGGATCCTCCTAACTACTCTTGGTCGTCGTCAGCGGGCTACACGTAGTAGTAGGCACCTCCAGTGTAGTAGGAGTCGTCGTCGACGGTGGCGTCTGGCTCCTGGGCTCCGGCATCTGGTTGCGACAACCAGGTAGAAGGGAAAGGGGAAAAGAGGGAGGCCAAAAGCAGAACTAGCCCCCTTAATACAAGAGCAGGCTTATGTTCCAATCTGGCGCGCGCCTCTCAGTCGCTGACGTCACGAAGGCTTCGGCTGATACCACGACGCCGAGTGCCCATATCTTTCCCACATAGTTGGTTAGTGCGTATAGACCAAATGGCCAGACTCAGATCAAATACCAAGATATCGTTAAGCGTGTTAATGATGTAACCGCGGACACCGACCAGGGCTAGGCCCACCTCTCACCTAGGCGGTCTCAACCTGCCTTGTCGCTCCGCCTCAAAGATCCACTCGCGGGTACTCCTATGAGCCGACCCTTCTTTAGTCACCACCGGTATCATGTAACAGTATATAAGTATATACCCGTGATCACCTCCCGAGTGATCACGGCCCAATAGTATAGCACAGCAGACGGACAAGAATGTAGGGCCACAGATGGAACACTAGCATCCTATACTAAGCATGTAGGATTGCAGGTAAAGGTAACAACAGTAGTAGCAAGGACAGGCTATGCATCAGGATAGGAATTATGGAAAGCAGTATCATGCTACGCTACTCTAATGCAAGCAGTATAGAGAAGAATAGGAGATATCTGGTGATCATGGGGGGCTTGCCTGGAAGCTCAGTCGAGAAGGAGGGGTCGTCAACACCGTAGTCGTACTGGGTAGCAGCGGCGTCGGTCTCGGTGTCTAGCGAGAGAAGAGGGGGGAGAAACAATAAATACAATGCAAACAAATGCATGATGATGCATGACATGACAAAGCGTGATGCTAGGTGTGCCCAATCGCGGTAGTAGGTGATACCGGCGAAGGGGAAACATCCGGAAAGTATTCGGTGTTTAGTGATTTTCCGGCGAGGAACCGAGGGGAAAGTTGCGAGTTCGATAGGTTAAGGGTGTGTGGCAGACGAACGGGTTGCGTATCCAGAATCGTCTCGTTGTTCTGAGCAACTTTCATGTAGAAAGTATTTTCATCCGAGTTACGGATTAAAAGATATGATTTTCTAAAGGTTTAAATCATTTTCTGATTTTAATTATTTATTTAAATCCAGCATAATCCAGAACAGTATGCAGCATGACGTATGTGTGATGTCGGCAGTCAACAGTGCAGTTGACTGCAGTCAAAACTGACTTGTGGGTCTAGTGGGACCCACATGTCATACACAGTGGTGCTAACATTGGTTTAAATTAAACTAAATTAACTATTAGAACCTAGGCCCACCTATCAGTCACTATTTAGGTTAACTAAACTGATTTAATTAGTTCCTGTTAATTAGGGGGGTAAGCCCCACTGGTCGGTGGCTGGGGGTTGCCCAGTCAGCAGGGTTGACTGGTCAACCCACCAACTAGGGTCCTCGGCCCTCTGGCGATGAAGGAGCTGTGGTGGGGCCCGCACATCCACGTCGGTGGCGGCGGCGCTCTCGCCCGCCGGGCGACGCTTAGAACGCTGGCGAGCTGCTCGGGCCTCGTCGGAAACACGCTAGGGGTGGCCGTTTCGCGTGCGGTTGGCACCGTTCGAACGCGCGCACAACGCCGTTTCGAGTGGTGGTGGTGGCTCGCCCGGGGACGGCCGGAATAACCATCGGCGGCGAGCACGGGCGGCGGCGCGAGTACGGGCTCCGGTCGAAAACCGCACACAGGTCACCATTTTGGTCGCGGTTGGGTGCATTGGAACGAGAAGACGACGGCGAGGCGATCTGGGGTGGTGGCAGAGGCTGCGGTGGTCGGAAACATCGACGGCGAGCGGCGAGGCGGACGCCGGACTTCGGTCGTTGTCGGGATCGGGGCTGGGGGCATTTTGTAACACCCCGGACGTAACTTTCCATATTTGTAACTCCAACTCTTGCCATTTTCGCCATTGTGATATGATATTCCCTCCGTGGTTGGGTTTTTCTTCATTTTTGCATTTTGTCCATGTCATGCATTTTATATCATGTCATCATGTGCATCGCATTTGCACACGTGTTCGTCTCATGATTCCGAGCATTTTCCCGTTGTCCGTTTTGCAATCCGCACTCCTATCTCCCCGGCCCCTTTTACGTTTTTCCGTGAGCGGTACTAAACCTTCTCGGAATGGACCGAGGTTTGTCAAGTGGCCTTGGTATACCACCGTAGACCACCGGTCAAGTTTCGGTCATTTGGAGCTCGTTTGGTACTCAACAGTTAACCGCACTCTCGCAAAGGCCTCTTTTAAGTTGCAGCCCAACACCCCTTCAAAACAGCCCAATAACCCATCTAAGTCACTTCCATGCTCTCCGTCGCTCGATCACGATCGTGTGGGCAAAAACTACACCTCATTTGGACTCTCCTAGCTCCCTCTATGCCTATTTAAGCAACCCCATTCCAAATTTCGGTCTAACCCTAGCCTTCCCTACCTCGCCGAACGAAACCCCGCGCCGCCCGGACACGTCCGCCCCACCGCGCCGCCGCCGCTTGCCAATCTCCACGCGCCACGTGGCCGCCCGCCTCCGCCGCCGCCCCTGCGGGCCACGGCCCGCCCGCCCGGGCCGCCGCCGCCCCCCGCAGGCGCCCGAGCCCGCTCCCCGCCGCCAGATCGGCCAGCCCCGCCGCGCCCGATCGCCGCCTCCCGCGCGGCCGGCCACCACCGCCTCTGCCGGCGACCTCACCTCCTCCGGCCACCGGACCCGGCCTCTCCTCCTCTTCCTCGCCCGGGCAGTCCGTGAGCCGCCATTGCCGCCCCGATCTGGATCGGGCGGATCTCAGATCCGCGGTTGACTTTCTCCCCCCTCTTTTTCCTCTAAGTTTTAATCTGTGAATATTTCGTGGCATTTTCAACGTAGCATAACTTTGCATCTGTAGCTCCATTTTGCGCGTGTAATATATCAAAGTGTTCGTCTCGAAGAGTAGATCATTTCATCTCATTGCATCATTTTCATTTGAGCTCATCCTGATGCCCGAAAGGCTGTTGGAAGAGGGCTATGTGATGTTAGTTTCTGTTTCTTAACAGAAATTGCACTTTTGTTATTTTTGCTATGATTGATGTGTGCACCCTATGAATTGGAGTCCTACATGTGTTTTGTAATATGCCATGCCGTCTTTCCAGGGGTGTATGCCATGTATTGTTGTGGTCTATGTGGTGACTAGCACAAGCATGCAAAGTAGGTGTCCTGATGTTGCTGTTTTCAGCCCTGTTTAGCTGATATTTTGATGCCATGTTAACTTGATGCTACCAAGAGATCCATGCATATTTTGGGATACTTAAGTAAGGATGTTTTTGTTCTACATGTCTTGCTCTATCCATCCATGCCTTTGTTTGCAATTATGGAGTGCCATAGCTTGAGTCAATCGAGCTCTACTTTTGCTATCAAATGTTTCCTGGCAGATTGTTTACATGTTATTCAATTTTGCCAAGGTTGTTGTGGTTGATCCGTGTATGCTATGATATTGTTCTTGCCATGTATGTCTTCTATGCCATGTCTTCTTGATGTATGTATGCTTAGTTTATCATGAAAGGCTCTGTAGTGAGTGCTTTGAGCTCTCAAACATGCCTACTCGTTATCTGTTTTTGACATGCCATGTTGCTGAATCTGTTAACGAAACTTGCGATATTGACATGGGTGTTACTATATTTTCTTATCCTTTTTGGCTTATGGTCAGTAAGGGACTTTTGTTCTATGCTTTGAGTAGATTCATGCCATGCCATGTTTTGCTATTATAAGTTCCTGTAGCATGTAGTTTTCTTGCTCTGAACATTGCTACCTGATGCTGTTTTTGCCATGTCCAGCCTGATATTTTGTGCACTTTTGCCATGCTTGTTTGAACCTGTTATGATGTGATTTAGCCGTAGCTCAGTGTTCATCTTTTGTCAACCATCTTGAGTAGATCACTGCCATATACTTTTTTGATACGTTTGGGTGCAGTAGCTTAATTCATTGTTGCTTGCTAAGTGGCATCATGCTGTTAATGGCAGATTTGTGTTATTCTTGTTTTGCTTGTCATTTGCAAACCGTGCATCCGATTCCGGTGATCTTTATATCGATTTCAACCGAAATCATATCATCTTTCTAGTGGCATACTTGGTTTGCCAAGTTGATGCCTGGTTCATCATTTACCTTCCGGAGCGCGCATAGGCATTGCATATCACATCTCGCATATCATGCCATATATTGCATCATGTTGCTTGTGCATTGCACCGTGATTTATTGTGGTTCCTTTGTTTGTGTTCTTGCTTTGGGTAGAGCCGGGAGACGAGTACGTGAACGAGGAACCTGTTGAGAACGCTTTCGAGGATCAAGCTTTCGACAACTCTGAGAACTTTGCAGGCAAGATGACCATACCCTCGAAATCACTTCTATCTTTGCTATGCTAGTTGCTCGCTCTTTCGCTATGCCTATGCTGCGATGCCTACCACTTGCTTTATCATGTCACCCATATTGCCATGTCAGCCCTAACCATCCTTTCCTCGCAAACCGCTGATTGGCTATGTTACCGCTTTGCTCAGCCCTCTTATAGCGTTGCTAGTTGCGGTGAAGTGAAGTTTGTTCCTTGTTGAACATGGAGATGTTGTTCCTTGTTGGAACATGTTTACTTGTTGGGGATATCACAATATATATCTGCTATAATTAATGCATCTATATACTTGGTAAAGGGTGGAAGGCTCGGCCTTATGCCCGTGTTTTGTGCCACTCTTGCCACCCTAGTTTCCGTCATACCGTGTTATGTTCCTTGATTTCGCGTTCCTTACGGTTGGGTGATTTATGGACCCCCTTGACAGTTCGCTTTGAATAAGACTCGTCCAAAGAAGGCCCAACATTGGTTTTACCATTTGCCACCTAAGCCTTTTTCCCCGGGTTTTGCGAGCGAGGGTCATCTTTATTTTAACCCCCCGACCAGTGCTCCTTCGAGTGCTGGCCCGAACGAGCAGATCATGGGCCACCACGGGCAACTCGAGGGCTGGTTTTACTCGAGGCTGACCTATCCGGTGTGCCACGAGAACGAGATATGTGCAGCTCCTATCGGGATTTGTCGGCACAGATCGGGTGGCTTTGCTGGTCTTGTTTTATTGCTGTCAAAATGTCTTGTAGTCCGGGATTCCGAGATTGATCGGGTCTTCCGGTAGAAGGAATATCCTTCGTTAACCGTGAGAGCTTATAATGGGCTAAGTTGGGACACCCTGCAGGGTATTATCTTTCAAAGCCGTGCCCGCGGTTATGAGGCAGATGGGAATTTGTTAATGTCGGTTGTAGAAAACCCGAAGTTGACCTCAATTAAAATACACATCAACGTGTGTAACCGTGATGGTCTCTTCTCGTGAGTCCGGAAGTGAACACGGTGTTGGAGTTATGATTGACGTAAGTAGTTCAGATCACTTCTTGATCGCTACTAGCTTCACGACCGTGCTTTGCTCCTCTTCTCGCTCTCTTTTGCGATGTAGCCACCATATATGCTAGTAAACTGCAGCAGCTCCACCTTACAACTCTGTCCTTCCTATAAGCTTAAATAGTCTTGATCTCGCTGGTGTGAGATTGCTGAGTCCTCGTGACTCACAGATTCTACCAAAACAGTTGCAGGTGTCGGCGATGCCAAGGCGGGTGACGCAACCGAGCTCAAGTGGGAGTTCGATGAGGAACGTGGTCGTTACTATGTGTCTTTTCCCGATGATCGATAGTGGAGCCAGTTGGGACGATCGAGGATCTGTGTAGCATTTGGGGTATCTTCTTTTATTTTGGTTCCGTAGTCGGACCTTGAGTGTACTCTGAATGATGGATGTTTATTTATGTCTTGTGTGAAGTGGCATTCGTAAACCAACTATGTATCTCTTTCCTTATGTATTACATGGGTTGTGTGAAGATTACCTCACTTGCGACATTGCTTTCAATGCGGTTATGCCTCTAAGTCGTGCTCCGACACGTGGGAGATATAGCCGCATCGAGGGCGTTACACATTTGCGGGCAAACCAAGCAGCTAGATGGAGCCTACGCGGTGCGGTGAATCTAACGGGCACTCGCCCGTGACCATAAGGTCACCGGAAGGACACCGGCGACAAGCTCCGCAGAGCAGCGTTCGGGTGCCACGACGACAACTAGCTAGGGCGCACGAGAGAGAGAGAGAGAGAGAGAGAGAGAGAGAGAGAGAGAGAGAGAGAGAGGAGAGAGCAGGGGCTCACCAAGCGGTGCACACGGTGGCCCTTGGGGGTTTAGTAGCTGCAGGGGCGCGGCCGGAGTCGATGAAGAACGGCGGCGGAGCTTGGCGGAGCAGAGGAGGAAGACGGCGGCGTCGGGGCGTTGCGGTGGCTCCGGTCTCCAACGGGTTGCACGAGTCGAAGCAGCGGACGACGGTGGCCCTTGCAAACACCGTGGGGCGGCGAGGTGGGCACAGTGGCCATGGCTAGGCCGGAGCCATGGCGGCGGTGGCGCTCGGATGCGGAGGGGAAGGAGAGGGCGAGGTGGATCTGGAGGGGAGTGCGAGAGGCGCAGGAGCCGAGGCGAGAGTGGGGGCGAGTGGGAGGCGGGATCGAGGAGGCGGGGCGTGGCGGCCTTATCCTCGCCTCGTCACCGACGAGAGGGTGCGGCGGGGACGCGCCCCTATTCCGACCCGGGTCGTGGGAACAGGGAAGGGAGGCGGCAGGGGGAGGCGGGCCGGGCATGCTGGGCCGGTCGGCTGGGTTAGCTGGGCCGTCTGGTCCAAGACAGGGGGGTCCGTTTCCTTTTGTTTTATTTTCTCTTTTTCCTTTTATTTATTTTCTTTCTGTTTTATTTCATTTTAAAGTATTTAGGCATTTTCTAAAAATGTGTTTACTTCACCATAATTACCTATGCAATATTTGGCACCCCCGAACATTTTTGTTTTGACTTTTGAAAACTTTGGGTGTTTGTCACTAATTCATTTTTGAATTTGCAATGTTTTTGAACTACCACTTAATTAGCAACATAATATAGATGACATGGCATCATCGAGAGAGTTTACTGTAGCCTAATTATCCCAAGTTACAAATCTCCTCCACTACAAGAAATCTCGTCACGAGATTTAGGAGGTAGAAGGAAACAGTCAAGGGTATTCATCACGCAGGCGATCCTCGCATTCCCAAGTGGCTTCATCTTCAGAATGGTGCGACCACTGGACTTTGAGGAACTTGATCGCCTTCTGACGTGTGCGGCGTTCAGCTTGGTCAAGAATGCGGACTGGATGCTCTTTATAGGAGAGGTCATGTTGCAATTCAAGCACTTCATGATCCACTTCTCGGATTGGGTCCTTGAAGCAACGGCGGAGCTGTGACATATGGAACACATCGTGAACCTGAGAAAGGTTCGGCGGAAGCTCCAGTTGATATGCCACTTTTCCATGCCTTTCTAGAATAGTGAATGGGCCAATATAGCGAGGAGCTAGCTTGCCCTTGATCCCGAAGCGGTGAGCACCCTTCATTGGTGTAACTCGAAGGTAAGCCTTTTCGCCAGGTTGATAGACCATGTCTTTATGATGACGGTCATACTGACTCTTCTGGCTTGACTGAGCAGTCTTGAGATTCTCGCGAATAATGCGGACTTGTTCTTCGGCATGTTGGATAATATCCGGGCAAGAGTGGACGCTCCCCGTTCGACCAGTTCGAGGGGTTCGCACTTTCGTCCATATAACACTTCGAAGGGGGCCATCTTCAGACTAGCTTGATAGCTATTATTATAAGAGAACTCAGCATATGGGAGAGATTCCTCCCATTTCTTGCCGAAGGAAATAACACAAGCTCGAAGCATGTCTTCGAGAACTTGGTTGACACGTTCAACTTGCCCTTGCGAGTGAGGATGAAACGCAGTACTGAATGACAGATGAGTTCCCATAGCTTCTTGGAAACTTGCCCAGAATCTTGAAGTGAATAAGCTGCCACGGTCTGAGTTGATAACCAATGGAATACCGTGAAGTGAAACAATCCTGGACATGTAGAGAGTTGCCAGCTGACTAGCAGTGATTGTTTCTTTGACTGCCAGAAAATGAGAAACTTTAGAAAGCCGGTCAATGACGACAAGAATTGCGTCATTACCTTTCTGCGATTTGGGAAATCCAGTGACGAAGTCCATCTCGACATAGTCCCATTTCCATTCAGGAATAGAGATAGGTTGCAAGTTCCAGCAGGCCTTTGATGTTCTGCTTTGATACGACGGCAAACGTCACACTCAGCAACATAACAAGCAATATCTTCCTTCATATTAGACCACCAGAATCTCTGACGGATGTCTTGGTACATCTTTGTACTACCAGGATGAATACATAGAGGCGTATCATGAGCTTCTTCCATAACTTTCTGAGTCATATCCAGGTTTTCCCTCTTACTCGGAACCACTAGGCGACCTTTGAAGAACAAGGTGCCAGCGTCATCAACGGTGAAGAATGAGGGCTTTCCTTCTGCGAGATAACGTTTAATCCTCTCCAGTTCATCGTCATATTTCTGTATCCATTTGATGGTCTCCACAAGATCTGGTTTAGCAACCAGCGTATTGAGAGAACCTTTGGGAACAACATGGAGGTTCATCTTGCGAAACTCCTTAGGAGGGGGAGCGAGTGCACCCGGAGGAACAATATGGAGGTTCAGCTTTCTGAATTCTTCACAAGCGAGGGCTGAACTTTATGAACCTGGAGATGGTCGCAGTAAGACTTGCGGCTCAAGGCATCAGCCATTACATTAGCCTTTCCTGGTGTATAGGAAATACCCAAGTCAAAGTATGCAACAATCTCCATCCATCTCTGCTGACGGAGGTTCAGGTCTGGCTGAGTAAACAGATACTTCAGACTTTGGTGGTCGGTGAAGATCTCGCAATGATTACCGAGAAGGTAATGTCGCCACTGCTTCAGTGCATGAATGACAGCAGCAAGTTCGAGGTCGTGAACTGGGTAGTTCTCTTCGTGAGGGCGCAATTGCTGAGAGGCATAAGTAATCACTTTGCGCTCCTGCATTAGGACACAACCTAATCCTTGACGAGAAGCATCGCAGTAAATGACGAAGTCCTTCCTAGTATCAGGTGGAGCAAGCACTGGAGCAGAAGTCAACTTGTCCTTGAGTGCCTGGAAACTTTCCTGACATTTGTCTGTCCATTGGAACTTGACGCCCTTATGCAACAGGTTAGTCAGAGGCCTGGCAATCTTGGAGTTCTCGACGAATCGACGGCAATAGCTGGCGAGACCGAGAAAACTTCTGACTTGCTTAACGTTCTTCGGAGGAGTCCAATCAAGAATAGCCTGGACTCGTTCAGGGTTGACGGCAATACCATCCGTAGAGATGACATGCCCAAGATAGGTTACTTCGGGTAGCCAGAATTCACATTTGGAGAACTTGGCATATAGCTGATGCTCTCGTAGCTTTTCTAGCACAAGACGAAGATGTTCAGCATGTTCTTCTTCGTTCTTGGAAAATACCAGGATATCATCCAGATAAACCACGACAAACTTGTCGCGGTAATCCATGAATATATAGTTCATTAGTCGAGAGAAGGTGGCTGGAGCATTGGTTAAGCCGAAAGACAAGTCGGTGTACTCATATGAACCATATCGAGTCATGAAGGCGGTCTTTGGGATATCCTCTTCACGAACACGGATCTGGTGGTAATCCAATCTCAAGTCGAGTTTAGAGAACACTGATGAGCCCGCCAGTTGATCATACAGATCATTGATCCGAGGAAGAGGATATTTATTCTGAATGGTATCTTGGTTTATAGGACGGTAGTCTTGGACCAATCGGTTTGTCCCATCCTTCTTCTTGACAAAGAGAGAAGGTGCTCCCCAAGGAGAGCAACTTGGGCGAATGAAACCACTTCGAAGAGATTTGTCGATTTCCTCCTTAAGCTCAAGGAGTTCATGCGGCGGCATCTTGTAGGGCCGCTTGGCTATAGGAGTGGTGCCTGGTTTCAAGTCGATGACGAATTCAACAGCTCTAGCAGGGGAATCCTCGAAGTTCTTCAGAAAGACGCCGAGGAATTCACGCATGACGGAATGTTTTCAATGCCCTCGAGTGGTGCAAAGGTTCAATGCATTCAAGGCATAAAGCCGCGCCTCGGCATTTTGCACCGATGAGCTTGGTAATTAACTATTTCATCGAAGGGTGTAGCAGATGGACGGTCTTAGTGGCGCAAACTATAGAAGCAAGATGCGCCTTTAACCAATTCATGCCTGTAATGAGGTCAATGCTACATGACTTCATGACGATGGGAGAGACAAGGAATTCCAGTCCTTGATTTCAACGGGACGCTGCTGCAAATCATGGAGGTTCGACATTGGCCCGCAGGGGTGTGTACTAATAGTGAAGCGTCCATGTCTTCACTTTTAATGCCATGCATGAATGCAAAATCTTCGGACATGAATGAATGCGATGCACCTGTATCAAATAAAACGGATGCTGGTACTGAATTTACGAGGAGTGTACCCATCACAGTAGCAAGCTGGTCTTGAGCTTCGTTCAAATCAACGTGGTTGGCATGAACACGACCATAGGACTTAGCATTGTTGTTGCGGGGCTGGTTGCTTCCACGGCCAGCTACGGGAAGGGCCAGTTGATTCTGATTCTGATTGCAATCCCTAGCACGGTGACCTGGTTGACCACACTTGTAGCACAGACCCTTATTGGGAGTGGGAACAGGAGCTTGGGGTGGTGGAGCTAGAAGCCTTGGCTGCCTAGATGGTGGAGGAGGCAGACGCGATGCAGCATAGGACTGCCTTGGGGCAGGTGCAGTTGGTTGGTACATGCTGTTGGGAATACATATCTTACGCTTCTGCGAGGGCGGGCCCGAAGATGAGCCCGTGTCACGGTTGCGCCTGTGAGAGCTCTGGTATTCCTGCAGCACCGGTTCGACATTGATGGCCTTGTTCACCAAGGTGGCAAAATCAAGAAAGTCATGCACTAGCAAAGGCGAGCTTGATGTCGGCTTGAAGGTCGCCACGAACTTCTCCCGCTCACGGCATCGCTTGCAATGTCCTCTTCAAAGATAGCGGACAAGTCCGTAAACTCCTGCCGATAAGCTTCAACAGTTTTGTTGCCTTGGGTGAGGTTGCGGAACTCACGCTTCTTCCGGTCCATGACTCACCGAGGAATGAAGCAGGCACGGAAAGCAGCTTGGAAGTCTAGCCAGGTGATGATTGTTCCAGCTGGCAGAGTACGCCTGTGGCTGTCCCACCATTGAGCTGCGGATCCCTTCAGAAAGAAGGAAGCAAAGGTGACATAGCTGGCAGGGGCTACATCAGCAGACTCCATCTCATAGGTGATGTCACGGAGCCAGTCATCATCCTCCAGAGGCTGGGTTGAGATGCGGTACACAGTTGGGTTGAGACGCATGAAATCCTGCAGAGTTACTGGGGCTGGCTGCTGGTTCATATTGGGGCGAGGAAACTGAGCCATCATATTCTCCATGAACTGGCGATTCATCTCAAGCTGTTGGATCATACCAGCCATGTACTCAGGCGGTGGTGGGGCATTGCCACCACTACCACGACCACCTGGTCTAACCATCCTGCTAATATATAACAGGGGTAGTTAAGTATTGAGAAATTTGCAAAGACAAGAATCATTCATGATGAAACATGCATAATGGAAGGAGCACGATAGCTACTACATAGTCGTCGGCATAACTTACAAAAGGGGTCATGCATAGAGTTCAGTACACAGAGTTCGGTACATAGACTAAAAACATCATAGGCGGCACGCAGGCTCGCGGCAAATGCACCTAACACTAACAAGCAAGCCTACCTCAGTCCCACGCGCATCATGGGAGGTAGTTGTAGCCTGAAAGCTGGTAGTGTGGCATCGGGACTCCACGCCGGAACACAGGGGTCCGCAGATACAGTGCGTAACCCGACGCTCAAGTGGCGAAAGAGGGCCAAGTGGGGAGAGTAGCCTCCACCTCCAGCCAGCACACCTGGGCATCACGGTCCTGGCTGGGTAGACCGCAGAACGCGGCAGCTCTCTAGATCCGACAAAGAGGTGCAACAGCGTCAGAGCACGGTAAAGGTGCTGACGGGTTGTGTACAACTCGTGGCGAAGAGCTCGGTTAGCTTGATCCAGCCCATCAGCATGCAGAATAAGGTTCTGATGGTAGAAGGGCTCTTGGGTGACAGTGGAGTAGGCAGCAGTGTAGTAACCCTCCGCACCAACATTGGATGCGATAGCAATGTGCCTGAAAGGGGAGGTGTCCAAGTCCCGATACTCTCCACGAAGACGGGTCAGAGCAGCATAAGCAGCATCGTGAACTACCATATCAATGGTCACTCCAACACCATGAGCGGTGTGCAGCACAGTAGTGGAGTCATACTCCCGAGAGTAGAGGTGGACAATGGCACGGTACTTGTTGGGGATATAACTATTTGTGTAAGCCACCCAAGAGGGGCCGGGTTACACAAAGAAGACTCGCTAGATTGAAGCCTGTAATCAAGCATGAAGATGGCGGTTCAATAAAGGGCTTAAGGCCCACAGGCGACTTAAAGCCCGTTGTAACAAACCGCCACAATGGCATGACTTGTATCATAAGGTATATTTAACTAGTCACCGAGCCAGACACTGTTTATAAGCCGGCCGGGACTCTGTAAGCCGCAGGGCGTCAACCCGTATATAAGGGACGACTTCTTTGGCGGCTTAGGGCAAGAAACAACTCATCGAGAGCCGGCATAGCGATCTCGCCCTCGGTCATCGAAACATCAAGAAATACCAACCCAACTAGACGTAGGCTTTCCTTCACCGCAAGGGGCCAAACTAGTATAAAACCTCTCCTGTCCTTTGTCCCGATTAACCCCTTTAAGTTTCCTAGTTGCGATGGCTCCACGACTAAGTCCTTGCAAGAGGACATCTGCCGTGACAATTCCACGACAGTTGGCGCCCACCGTGGGGCCAGCGCACGGTGGATTTGAGTTCTTGAAGGGCAGCTTCGAAGGGCTCAAGGGATACGCAGTGAGCCGGATAACCAAGAGCCGTCGCGGCAAGATCTACATCGACAATGAAGGCTGGGGCCCCGACGCCGACTCAATTGAGTACGGCTACCGGGTCCCCTTTGGCCGAATCCATGTCTTCATCGGCTGGATCGGTGAGCCGGGCCCTGAGCTGGACATTTGCACCGACCTCGTTGAGACGGCTCAGCGTGCGAGACCCGCCCGAGCTCAACCTATCGTGAAGCGTGCCTTCGTGGGCTGCGTCCACGGAGAAGAACTTCCTGAAGGATCTAAAGATGGTGGTGAGACGGCCCTCCCCTCAGATGATGATTCGTTCGCCCGTTCAACAGATTCTTTATATCAAGTCCAAGAGGTCATGCTTGGGGGCTGTTCTGACGGCTCTAGCACTCCGGACTTCTATGAGCCGCCAAGCTGGGCAGGAGTCTTCATGGCTGGTACTCAACCCGGTCAAAACTCAACGGCTGCAACAGCAATAACGCCCAGTGTTAGAGCAGCCGGGCGAGGCCCCAGGCGCCCGGCCTGCTCGAGTCGATGGATCTTATGGATAAGTTGATGGCCTGTTAACCGCCACGGTTATTCCTGCAAATCAAGATGAGCATAACGCGGAGGTGGCGAGGGTGCATGAGGAGATAGCCCGGGCCAAGGAGGCCTTGGCAGCTGAGGACACCAGGTTAGCTATAGAGCGGGCGGCTTTGGACGCTCGGGTGAAGCAACCCAACGAGGCTTTCTAGCTTAATATGAGCTCGACGATCCAATGAGGTGACGAGGAGGAGACATCGAAAACCCATTCCCGGTTGCCTACGGTTTATGACCCTAACCTTTTTCACACCCTGCCGCCCTAGCAACCCGCCTGGGCAATCGCTAACACCACCATGCTGGGGGCCGCCAGCTTCAAGAGATGGCACCTCCGATGGGAGTATGGCCCGCCTGCTATGTACCAATACCACCGGTCACTTCTCCAACCCCATGGAGAACTTGATAGCAGATCGACGCTGCTTACGGCTCTCCCAAGGACGGTGATGATCCGACAATGGTGGAGACCCGAGGGTCGAGATCTTATTCAGACGGCCTCGCGCAACAAGAGACCTATTCATACAACCGACAGATTCATTCAACTCCTCCACCTTGGCTAGCACCGCCACAAACCGAGTCCGAAAGTTACAGCAGTACATGGAGTCGAAGCTTTTTCAAGCAATGCCCAGCGTCGTAATCAGCCGGTGGCTATAACCTGGTGCAAGACCGAATACGTCGAAGACGAGCGGGCGGCTCAAATAAGCGGCTCAAGAAGTGGCATATCAAGATCTCCCAGAGTATCCGACGACTTCTGTTGGAGCGGGAGCGGCTACCAGAACCGGCGGTGTTCCTTGTTTGGTGCCGGCTCTACGGGATGTACGTCTACCCAAGGACTTCAAGGGACCTCGAAAGGTGCTGAATTACACGGCCGACTTACAGCCCGGAGCATGGATCAAAAGTTATGAGATGGCCATGGAGCTATTGGAGGTTAGCGACGCAGCAATGGCTAAGTACTTCATCATGATGTTAGACGGAACAGCCCGGCTTGGTTAAAGGGTTTGCCACCCAATTCCATTAGCTCATGGGCAGAGCTAAAGGCCCGGTTTATCCAGAACTTCAAGGACACTTGCAAGCAATCTATGTCAATTGTGGACTTGACCAATTGTAAGCAGGAGGAGGGTGAATCCACAACTCATTGGGTGCACCGGGTCAAGGAAATAATACATTCGTCCGATAAGATGGATGTCGGCTCTGCAGATCCTCATGTTGGAGAAGAATTGCCGCTTTGAGCCACCGAGGTAGAAACTGGGCGCCTTAAGCGTGATTGCAACGATATGGGTACGCTGATGGCGGCTTTAGTCAAGTACGCGATTCGATAGTACCAAGGATCCCGATCCGATGAGGAAAAGACAGGGAAGGAAAGAAGAACGGCAATGGAAAGGGTCAAGAACATAACCCGGTAAATCAAGGAGGCAACAAGCGTAAGGCGAGGGTAACCCGAGTTTGTGGCCAATGCTAATGCACAGGTAACAATCGAGACGAAGGGAAAGCCGCCTCGATCTAGCTGGTCAGGTCCATCTCTTGAGCAGCTTCTCAATGAGCCTTGTCCGAGACACGGTACTGGAAAGCGACCCGCCACCCACTTATGGAAAGATTGCGCGATCATGAAGGCTTTCAAGAATTCCAACATGTTTGATGGCAATCATGGATCGGGCGGCGGTTCGAGGGCGGCGGCTTTCATGGCCCGGGCGGCGGTTCAAGTTCCGCCAGTCGGAAGTCAAGGCGGCTACAATCAACAAGAACCTGGTCAAGGGGACAGCAGAAGCAGAAGGATCCAAAGTTATCAAAGCCACCCAAAGTAGCTGAATGGTGGGCGTTACCATGTGTTTACCACTAATTTGTGCAAACGTGTCCGTAAGGTTCATAAGAGGGCCGTGAATTCTGTTGAGCCTATGGTTCCCGTTATTTGAGGTGGTCGAGCAGCCCATTATATGGAGCAGGAAGATCACCTCCGGTTGATAATCCGGCCGCTTGGTTTTGGTGGTAGCACCTCAAAGTTGGTGGATATAAATTCACTAAGGTACTCATGGACGGAGGAAGCAAGATCAATATTCTCTATTATGAGACCTTTCACGCATGGGGTTGACTGACAAAGACTTGAGGACGCCCAACACCGCTCTTTCATGGAGTGGTGCCCGTAAGTCGGCGTACTGGGCTTGGCAAGATTGAGCTAGAAGTGGCCTTTGGAGATGAATATGATTACAGAGCTGAGAAATTGACGCTTGAGGTAGTCAAAATCAGGAGCTCAGATTATGCTCGCTTTTAGACGGGCCGGCTTATGCCAAGTTCATGGCGCGACCGTGTTATGGTTATCTGCAGCTCAAGATGCCGGGTCACAAGGGCACCATAACAATGCAGCTGAGTACGAGGCTTTACTCCATGGTCTCCGGATTGCCAAAGAGATGAATTTGAGCCGGGTAAGGTGCTTGGGCGACTCAGACCTCGTCGCTCAACAAAGTTTCGTGCACGGGACTCCAAGGATCCCCTGATGGCGGCTTATCGTCGTGAAGTTGATGCGGTGGCTGGACACTTCAAAGGTTATCAAGTGGAGCACATTGATCGGAGAAAGAATGAGGCGGCTGATGCTTTAAGCCGGCTGGGGTCTCAGCGTAAGCCGGTGCCGCCTAACACCTTTCTTGATGTTTTGCATAACCCTTCTGTCAAAGTGCCTACAAAGGAAGAACTAGCAGTGCCAGACCCGGAGGCACAGCTAGTGGCAGCTCTCCACGCTATCCCGGATTGGACAGTCCCATATTTGGCCTATATGACCCGGGGAGAGTTGCCTGAGGATGAGACCTTGGCAAGACAAATCATCAGGCGGTCCAAATCTATGACAATTGTTCATGGTGAATTGCATCACCGCAGCGTTACTGGTGCGTTTCAACGTTGTGTGTCGCCTGCGGAGTGTCAGGAGATACTTCATGAGATCCATGAAGGAGATCGTGGTCATCATGCCGGCTCAAAATCCCTGGTGGCCAAGGCTTTCCGTCATGGTTTCTATTGGCTGACGGCTCATGCTGATGCGGAGGATCTGGTCAGCAGATGCGACGGATGTCAAAAATTCTCACGACGAGCTCATGTGCCGCTCAAGAATTGAGGATGATTCCAATTACTTGGCCGCTTGCGTCCTGGGGCTTGATATGGTTGGACCTTTCAAAAGGTCTAAGGATAAGAAAACACACCTTTTGGTGGTAGTGGATAAATTCACCAAGTGGGTTGAGGCAGAGCTGGTCAAAGTGTGATGCAGCCACAAATGTTCGCTTCATGAAAAGGTGATTTTTCGCTTTGGCTTTCCACACAAAGATCATAACCGATAATGGTACTAATCTCTCCAAGGGTGCCATGGAAGAGTTCTCACAACGAGAACATATCCGCTTGATGTTTTGGCTGTTGCTCATCCTCAATCTAATGGTCAAGGTAGAGAGCTAATCAAGAGATCTTGAAGGGTATCAAACCCCGCTCTGGTCCCCTAACAAATAACTCCGGGTTGTTGGGTGGAGGAGCTACCCTCCGTACTACGGAGTATCAACACAACGCCTAACAGATCTACAGGTTATACACCTTTCTTCATGGTGTACGGAGGCAGGCGCTTCGCCAAGTGACATCCCAAGCACGACTCACCCCGAGTGGTGGCTTACGTTGAGGCTGATAATGAAAAGGCTCGTCAGGATGCACTTGACTTGTTGGATGAGGAGCGAGACTTGGCAATAGCCCGCTCGGCGATTTACCGACAAGACCTGCGCCGCTATCAAAGCCGCCGGGTTAGAAGCAGAGCCTTTCAGGAAGGCGACTTAGTGCTCCGGCTCATCCAGAATCAGTCTGCTATGCATAAGCTATCCCCTCCTTGGGAAGGACCCTTTGTGGTCAGCAATAATCTGAACAACGGCTCATACTACCTTATCGATGTTCGGGAGCACAAAGACTCACGTAAGTCGGAGGAAGAGACCCGCCGGCCGTGGAACATAGCTCATCTTCGGCCTTACTATACTTGAGCCACCGACTCTCGATATATATATATATATATATATATATATATATATATATATATATATATATATATATATATATATATATATTAGCAATGTATATATTATATAAAGCAATAAAGCAGACCTCTTTTTCTTTCCACCTTCAAAGGTTTATATATCTTTTTACTGTGGTGGAAACAACCAACGTGGAGCGAATCATATCTCAATCCAGCTTTCCTTTGGTCCGGCTTATGATCATATCTCAATCTAGCCATGGTCACTTGGGGCTTCTGTTCAAACATAGGTCGATTCGAACCAAAGAGAACATAGTTGTCGATACTCAATTGATCGGCATACCGCCAAACCCACTTGGGGGCCTCTTGATCATATTTGAATCATAGCTTAACCCTTTGGGTCCGACATGGATCGATTCGAATCAGGCCATTAAGCAACTCTCATGGTCACTTGGGGGCTTCTGTTCAAACATAGGTCGTATTCAACCAAAGAGAACATAGCTGTCGATACCAACTTGATCGGCATCACCAAAGCCACTGGGGGCTATATGATCGTATTCGAATCTTAGCTTAACCCCTTTGGAATGGTTCACTGATCGTATTCGAATCAGAGGCCTTTGAAATTCAGTTTACTATTCATTATACTGTAAGTATAAATGTTATTCGTACAGTAAACATTATATGTGCCAACCGTCAGAGTTAAATTAACTCTCGATTTGGTCACATAAGTTTGCTTAGTATATACCAAATAAGATCGCAGGTATGCTATTGTGATCATAATCATAAACCGCCTTTATATGATGTTTTGGTTCATACTCCGGTTATCAATACTTTATGTGACCCCGGATGCGATAAGTCGCCAAGGGAATTCTATTTTGTTTTATACACGGATAAAGCAAGAAGAATTTTGACATCAAGGAAAGATCAACATAAGTCTGAAGTATATAACGATGGCGGCTTACGAAAGTATTAAGCGCCAAAAACATGCGCCAAGGCATGACAAAGTTAAGAGGTTTTTTCAACCCTATTACAAGACTCCCGAGTCTGAATAATGAAGCATTATTTTTGCAAAGTCATAATGCTCCGGCGGTTCACCTTTGGTGGGCTTGATGGTTCCGGATTATCCTTCTCCGCCTCTCGCTGGTTTCTTTGTCCCGAAGGTTGACGAGGCCCAGCCAATGCCACTCAAGGCTTCAAACTCAGCCTCATCATCTATTAAACCGTTGGGTCCACTTCAGGCAAAAGTATGCTTATGCGTTGAGGGATCAGCTGACTTGGTCATATGGAGTGTTTGAATTCTCCTGCTCACCTGCCATAGCCCGGAGAATACTTAGAGAGGTCAAGATCGCTCCCAATAAGGGTAGCCACGGACGTATGACTTTGACGCAGGCGGTGAAATCATGATCATAAAATACGGTACCATCCTCCTTCAGACTTGGGTATCCAAGAGCAAGGTCGGCCGGTCTAGTTCTCGAATCCATGCTTTTGCCCGGCTCAATGCGGCTACGCCCCGCTCTTGAAGATGCCCGCTTTAAACTCGGATCCGCTTAGGTAGCACAATGAGACACTTCAAAGACATCTTGCGTAAGGTGGGAGTGGTATTTGATAAGGCTACAACAGCCAAAGCATCGCTAGACCCGGTACAACTGCTCCACTAGAGTATAAACCGCTTTAAGTTTGACCAAAGATGTTCTCGCTTGAGGTTGGTGCTCCTGGGCCCTGTGTGTTCACAAACATAAAGTTGAGCCGGAGATAACGGTAACGGCAATAATCAAAGGAAGGATTGCAATATTTGGGTTATGAACAATAACTTACGAAGATGGTCGAGACCATTTGAGATATATGACGCTTTAAGTCGGACAGCTCGGTTGTTGCTTCATGAGTGAAGCCTCTGCTGCCTCAGCCCGGGTCACCAAAGTGAAGCCTTCTCATCAGCCCAGATTTTCTTCTCTGACTCAAAATTCTTCTTCAACTTCTCTTGTTCAGAGACGCTGAATTCAAATTTTGAGTTGGCTTTTTAAATTTCAAGCTCTTGAGTTGTCAGACGGCTCTTCAGGTCAGCAATCTCCGACTCAAATTGACTTATGGTGACCTACATTGATACCGAGTTACGGTAAGAATCATGGTAATATAATATTAAGTCCCAAGCACTTTACAAGTAAAGATGACACTTGGGGGCTAATGTATGCTGAAGAATTTTTTATCTACCATGTCGGGTTATGCATATTAAGTATCAAGCACTTTACAAGTAAAGATACTTGACACTTGGGGGCTAATGTGTATCGCAAGTTCAAAACTATCATGCTATAACCGGGTTAAATATATTCTCTTTAAACTAGACAAACCAATAGTAAGCAGATTTTTAAGTCTACAACATATTTATTCATAAGCAGTAGACTTGGGGGCTGGTACAGTAAGTAAGATTCAGGAAAATAGCATTAGTTATACCTCAGATTTGTGTTGTATTTGTTTCACCATGTCAATTTCCAGGTCACGGCTATTATGCACTTGATTCAGATAACCCGAGACTATATCACCAATGCTTAAGTGAGTATAATCAGTAATGTCCTGCTTGGCCTTTCGGCGCTCGACAAGTTCTTCCTTGGCAAGACATTTGGCAAGGATAGTAGGCCACCTGGTTCAACAAACCGACTTTTCAAAACTTCAACTTCCGGTCACTGCCTTGACCGGCTAGGAGCTTCCGGGTTATCGAACTGTTGAGAGTATCTTCAGCGGTCGAGGATGGCACCGAATATCGTGGCGAGTTCAGCGGTGATGGGTGGAGCTGTCTAGAGCAAACATATTAGGCACCGGTTCAGTTACAATCGGGTCTTGGGACGGCTTATTCTTCTTTGCCCTCTTGCTGGGCTTCACTTGCATGTTGTTAACAAAGGTAGAAGGATGAATATTAAAGCATGAGTAAGGTCAGCCTCAGAGTAACTAAAGTTACGCATGCGGAGCAGTTTTGAAAGCCCGCATGTTTGATTGCATAGACTCGCCGGAGGAAGGAGAGGTATCCTGATAATTGGAGTCAGATGAATTGCGAGGTTGGTGAATTAAACCCGCCAAAGGTAAAACAGAACGTAAATCGGAGATAACCTCAGTCCGACGCTTCCTAGTTATATTCGGTAAGTCGGAGGAGAGTTCTGCGTCCTTGTTGGTCCGGGTCTGCCTCCGACTTTCAAGCTGTTGTTGCTTCAAAAGAAATTGAGGATCTTGATAAGCTAGAGGATGTGAAAATCTTACTTTCCGGGTCACCCTTCGGATTCTTTGCTTGGGCACCGGCTCTGAGTCGGAGGAAATTATAGTTACCTCTTCGCCAACCGCTTGGTTGTGCCCCGATCCTCCTGAAAGGATGAAATGTCAATAAAATAATGACAAAGGAGTGAAGAGAATCAGGGATTACCTCTTCATAATCCAAAAAGTGTCATCCAATTTGAGTAAATCGAAGCTACTGGTTTCTTCTTCTTTGAAGTTCCTGCTTTGGCGGCTTTCCTTTCGGTCTTCTTGGCTATCCTGGCTTGTTTAGCAGCCTCATGGTCATACTGGACCTTCCAAAAATTGTCATCGGCCTGTGAAAAAAGATAAGAAATTATGAGTACAAGTAAGGTGTGACAAGGCTAGGGGTATTTATTAAGGTTGATGACTCACTTCAGGGGTCGGGTTCTTCTTGTAGAAGGGAAGTAAGCCAAAGGCCTTACTAGTTACTGTGCCCTCCTTCAGTAGAGAATGGGTCGTAGCTTCCACCACATCATCTGGTAAGTCGTCAGAGCTATGACGCAGTGGATCATCCTTTTTGCCTGAATAAGTACACATTAAGCCGGGGCGGCGGCTTAACGGAAGTACTCGCCAAGCGACCCAAACTCGGACCAGATCAATGCCGTTTAGGCCATTTCCCAAAAGAGCTTTGATCTTTTTGATGGTGGGATTGAGAGGTAGATGCTCAATAGCAGTTAGCTTGTCCGCTAGAGGATGGTTGGACTCAAGGCGCAGAGCGCGGAAGCCGGGCAGAGGGCTCTCGTTAGCCGGGGAAGTGTCCTGGCAATAGAACCATGTCTGATTCCAATCTTTTGGATGACTCTCGCAGCTCAAAGATAAGGAAAAGGCGCCTCCGCCGCTGAATTGAGATACCACCAAGTTCAAGATCGGGACCGTTGGCACGCTCATTCTGCGGTTCAAGTAGAAAAGCTCTCTCGAAAAAGCATATTTGGCTCCTCTCCTGTGTACACGCCGCAGAAGACTTGGAAATTGCAGATATTTGACACGGAATTGGGTCCAATATCTTGAGGCCTAAGGTCAAAGAAATTCAAAACCTCCTCAAGAATTTTGAGCCAGAGGGCAAATCCCGGCTCATGTGATCCATAAAACTACTACCTCCCTTCTTTGGGTTGAGGCCTTTCTTCAGACGGGTCAGGGCACGATAAGACATGACCTCCTTCTTAGGCAGATGGCCGACTTCACAAATTCAGACAGTTTACTCCTCGTGGATCGTGGATGCGACCCAATTACAGTCACAGTGAGCCTTAGCCGCTTTAGGTGCCAAGGACAAAATTGAGGCCTATGACAAAATAAGAGGATCCGCTCAAATTTAACCCGAGGAAAATATTTAAAACTAGTCATGATGGCGGCTTAAGAAGGGCCTAATGATATATGGATGACTATGCGATAAATATTAAGCCGCCACAGTGTCAATGAGCAGCTTAAACATATTCGACAGAGGCAGTTTTTCACTTCCGGTGGAACAAACAAGTTTCACAAGTTGTGTTATCATTTTGATCAAACAACTGTTCTAAAAAGAAAATTTTCTAGACCTAGAACTGGCGCAGATGAAGCTCAAGGGCTTGAATGGGGCCTCTGTGTGACATAAAGGGATCTATTTGCATTAAAAATAGGTGCGGAATATCTACCGCATCAGTTTTTACCATCTTCAAGATCAAGAAGAGTGGAGGTGATGAAATCTATGGAAGGATCCCGATGAACAGCGAAGAACGCCAAGAACTCGAAGGTCCTAGTGTGGATCTACGGAAGCGTGGAAGAGGAGACTTACAGATGCGAGGATTGCAGCGGAGGGTCGCTATGCTTTTTTCCGGTCAAACCAAGTTGATGCAGCGGCGGAGTTGGTGAAGACAAAGGAATCTCTGACGACGTCGGCGCGGCGGAGCTCGAGCGACAGAGAAGCAGCGTGAGGAAGAGGATGACTGGAAGGAGGAGAATGGGAAGACCTAAGTCGCGCCTATTTATAAGGAAAGGATAGCTGAGACGGCGCGAGAAACAAGGAGATAAAAGTTATTATCCAGCGGCCCCAACGCCTCGGTTTTCGGAACAGTCAGTAAAGGCAAAGATCCGTTGGAGGATACGATGAAATAAAGAATGAATTTAAGTAAGGATGACGCCACGGCGGGTTAACACGAATCAAAAAGATGACGCTATGGCGGGTTGAAGAAAACCTTGCACAGCCTAAGATCAAGATTTACTTATTAGGTATTTTAAGATTGACATGAACAGGTTCAAATCAATCTAGGTCCTAATGTTGGGGATATTACTATTTGTGTAAGCCGCCCAGAGGGGCCGGTTACACAAAGAAGACTCGCCATGATTGAGCTCAGAATCAAGCATGAAGATGGCAGTTCAATAAAGGGCTTAAGGCCCACAGGCGACTTAAAGCCCGTTGTAACAAACCGCCACAATGGCATGACTTGTAGCATAAGGTAGATTTAACTATTCACCAAGCCGGACACTGTTTATAAGCCGGCCGGGACTCTGTAAGCCGCAGGGCGTCAACCCGTGTATATAAGGGGACGACCTGCTGGCGGCTTAGGGGCAAGAAACAACTCATCGAGAGCCGGGCATAGCGTATCTCGCTCCCTGGTCATCGAAACATCAAGCAATATCAACCCAACTAGACGTAGGCTTTCCTTCACTGCAAGGGGCCGAACTAGTATCAAACCTCTCATGTCCTTTCTCCCGATTAACCCCTTTAAGCTTCCTAGTTGCGATGGCTCCACGACTAAGTCCTTGCAAGAGGACATCTATTGTGACAATTCCACGACAGTACTGCTCCTGGTTAAAGTCCTGGTACTCCTCATAGACAGTGTACTCAGGGTGCCAGCGATAACCCAGATAGGTCATCATCTCAGCTAGCATAGCAGGTGATCCCGAGGCACCAATGGCCGTCGTGTGGCGCACAACCTGCCTTGTGGGTTCCATCTGAAAGCAAAGATGTTTCAAAGGAGTCAAATGACAGTGTGGAAATTATTCAAAATACTATTCTAAGGAATAACTATGGCTTTATCCAACTTTGGGGTGAAGGTGGTCACGGGATCCTAGTGTTAGTTAGTAAATTGCTTAACCCGAGTAGAAGAGAGTTCGAGTCCCGAGTAAAGGTCGAGGAGTAAAAGATCCTAGTACCACCCAATGGCGGCGTGGGCCCATAAGACACACAGCCATGTTAGTAAAAGTTTTGCAATGTCTAGACTCGACTTGCCAAGGTGTGGAAGGGGATTCCCTACAGCAAATCGGCTCGATACCAACTTGTGACGCCTGATTCAATCATACACTAATCATGCATGCAAATGTGTACGATCAAGATCGAGGACTCACGGAAGATATCACAACACAACTCTAAAACATAAATAAGTCATACAAGCATCATAATACAAGCCAGGGCCTCGAGGGCTCGAATACAAGTGCTCGATCATAGGCGAGTCATTGGAAGCAACATTATCTGAGTATGCACATAAATTAAACAAGTTTGCCTTAAGAAGGCTAGCACAAACCTGGGATAGAGGTCGAAGAGGCGCATGCCTCCCTGCATGGGATCCTCCTAACTACTCTTGGTAGGTCGCCGCCGGGCTGCACGTAGTAGTAGGCACCTCCGATGTAGTAGGAGTCATCGTCGACAGTGGCGTCTGCCTCTGAGCCTGCATCTGGTTGCGACAACCAGGTAGAAGGGAACGGGGAAAAGAGGGAGAAAAGCAACCATGAGTACTCATCCAAAGTACTCGCAAGCAAGGAGCTACACTACATATGCATGGGTATATGTGTAAAGGGCCATATCGGTGGACTGAACTGCAGAATGCCAGAATAAGAGGGGGATAACTAATCCTGTCAAAGACTACGCTTCTCGTAGCCTCCGTCTTGCAGCATGTAGAAGAGAGTAGACTGACGTCCTCCAAGTAGCATCGCATAGCGTAATCCTACCCGGCGATCCCCTCCTCGTCGCCCTATTAGAGAGCGATCACCGGGTTGTATCTGGCACTTGGAAAGGTGTGTTTTATTAAGTATCCGGTTCTAGTTGTCATAAGGTCAAGGTACAACTCCAAGTCGTCCTGTTACCGAAGATCACGGCTATTCGAATAGATTAACTTCCCTGCAGGGGTGCACCACATAACCCAACACGCTTGAGCCCATTTGGCCGGACAAACTTTTCTGCGTCATGCCCGGCCGCGGAAGATCAACACGTCGCAGCCCCACCTAGGCCAACAGAGAGGTCAGCACAATGTTCTAAACCTAAGCGCACAGGGGTCTGGGCCCATCGCCCTTAGCACACCTGCATGTTGCGAGGCGGCAGCGAAGCGTAATCCAGCCTTTAATACAAGAGCAGGCTTACGTTCCAATCCGGCACGCGCGCGCGCTCGGCCGCCGACGTCCACGAAGGCTTGGTGATACCACGACGCCGAAGTGCCCATATCTTTCCCACGTAGTTGGTTAGTGCGTATAGACCAAATGGCCAGACTCAGATCAAATACCAAGATCTCGTTAAGCATGTTAATGATGTAACCGCGGACACCGACCAAGGCCAGGCCCACTGTCGGTGTCAAAACCGGCGGATCTCGGGTAGCGGTTCCCGAACTGTGCGTCTAGGCGGATGGTAACAGGAGACAAGGGACACGATGTTTTACCCAGGTTCGGGCCCTCTTGATGGAGGTAAAACCCTACGTCCTGCTCGATTGATATTGATATTGTGGATGTTTACAAGAGTGGATCTACCACGATATCAAGGAGGCTAAACCCTAGAAGCTAGCCTATGGTATGATTGTAAGGGTTGTTGATGTTGTCCTACGGACTAGAGCCATCCGGTTTATATAGACACCGGAGAGGGCTAGGGTTACATAGAGTCGGTTACAATGGTAGGAGATCTACATATCCGTATCGCCAAGCTTGCCTTCCACGCCAAGGAAGTCCCTTCCGGACACGGGGAGAAGTCTTCAATCTTGTATCTTCATAGTCTTGGAGTCCGGATGATGATGATAGTCCGGCCGATGATAGTCCGGCCGATGACGATAGTCCGGCTATCCGGACACCCCCTAATCCGGGACTCCCTCAGTAGCCCCCGAACCAGGCTTCAATGACGATAAGTCCAGCGTGTGTAGTCTTGGCGTTGCAAGGCGGGTTCTCCTTCAAGTTCTATGTACACGCGAGCGAGTGTCCAGCTTCCTCATCAATGTTGCGTGTCTTGGCTTCCACGCCAATAATGGCCTTCTTCCGCGCGTCGCGCGAATGTGAAAAGCCGAGGTGTCTTTTATGTTTTACCCCTAGTTGTGCGAACAATCTGCCTATAAGGGAGGCAAGAATCCAGATCCAAATCACCATCTTCCTCTACGCAAATACTCATCGGGCGCTTTCGACCAAGAATCCATTCCATCATGGACCGTCAACGGCTCCTCTTCTCGCGCTCGGCCCTTTGCGGGAGATTGGAGGAGATGCTCTATTTCGCTGTGAGCTGGTGAAGCTCCAAATGGGGATATCTCCTCCGGCCTTCATGGTTCCGGTTCGAGCGGGCTGGCCACCTACAAAGGTGGGAAGCAAGCGGAGGTTACCCTAAATCCCAACAAAGGGGCGGGTATGCCTCGTCCCCTATCGATAAGGGGGCTCGGTTTCCTGTACATCCATTCCTCCGCGGGCTCTCGGAGGTCTCACGGACTCCAGCTTCATCACCTCACGCCGCCTCAATCCTGCATATTGCGGGTTATGTAGCTCTTCTGCGAGCTTTTCACGGCGTCGAGCCCCACTTGTGTGTGGAAGAGGTTGTTCGCCTTGTACCCGCTCTCACGAGGGTCCATATATCAAGTGGGCGGCGCGAAATATGGCGCATTGCGGGACGGATATCCATCGGAACCCCTAAGAAAGCGTCCAAGACTGGCCTTGAATGGTTTTATATAGAAGGCGCTCATTGCGGACCTGTTCGGATCGGCCTCCGGAGTTCAGCAATGCTCCTCTAAAAAGCGCCTCAGTTGGAGGAAGACAAGAGCGTCCATTATTTGATGGGTCGAATAAGGTTACTGGCCCATGCCGGGTTGACCATGATTGGAATCATGGCAACATGCATTATGCGAGGTGCAGCCACTACAATCTGAGGGCCACCCATGTGGGATTTCAGCGGGAGGGCGATGCCACCCGTCATGGCGCAAAGGGCGGATTCGGCCGAAGATCTGGTGACGATCTTGTCCGGCCTGTATAAGGGGGAGAAGGAGGATTTCCTTCGGAAGAACCCGTTAAATGGGTTTTCCATGAATAATCCCCGGCCTTGGGTAAGCGAACACTCAGCGTGTCCGACCCGTGCCTCTCGAAACTTAAGTTTCTTATAGTGTGTTCTTCTTGCGACGCAGGAACTGCGCCGGACCGTGGAGGGCATGCTAAGTCCGGCTCCGCGGCCGAGGATCGAGAGAGATCCGGGATCCGGCCTCGAAGAGGATCCGGACATAAAGGTGGAGCTAATCGATGGGGTGTTCCACCAGCTCAGCATGGACAATGCTTTGAGTAGCCATCACGGCCGACTATCCCGGACTATATCCGGCTTCCCGGTGATTGCGGCGAAGCCACGACACCGTCATTCCTTCCTTGCTTATTTCGACCACCGTATATGATGGCACTTTGCGGGGCGCGCCCTAGGCGAAGCGAGCCCAGCGGTGGCTGACCAACAAGGCGATCCGGACGATGGGCGGAAGAAGGGCCTTGCGGCGGACTGAAACGTCGCCGCAAAGGTGTAGCTCACAATTCAGTATTTGAAACAGCGTTCCTAGGAAGCGTTTGAGTGCTCATGACTTTTATAGGGAAAAAGCGTCCGCTGGATTGCGGCGTGGAAGTTGTCAATCAACCTCTACCAGCCGGGCTCCCCTTTTGGTCGGGGAGAGGCGGCGCAAAGGCGCGAGCGGACGTTCCTCCGCGGAGGATGCCGAAATGGACATCGCCACCAAGTCGAGGTGGAAGTGCCCTGAATCACGGCGCCGCGAGACAGTATTCGTGGCGCGTGCTTCTCCCAGGCGTTGAATGCCTTTAACACGGGGCCAGCGCACCTTCGTGCTGCTCAAGATAGTTTTATCGAGCCACGGAGCGGTATGTAAAAGACATCTGGTAAGAGAATTTAATAGTTATATATGCGGTGGCCCCGAGACTTAAAGTAGTTATATTGAACTGATTTAAGGATCATATGAAATGTAGGATCTTACCGAGAAGAATACCCAACTGTCTCGGGAGCTGCAAGAGTGCAAGGCCCAACTTGAGGCCGCATTATGCAGCGCGGAGAAATGCAAGGACCTCTCACAGTAGCATTATTTGTAGAAAGATAAGTAGCATTTGGCCTTTGCATGAAGTCTAAAAAGCGACATTGCAGGTGCTGCGGACAAGATCCGGACAGGCAAGAACCTGCGCCAACTAAAGGCGGCGAGAGGTGCTGCATAAGGTGCAGCATGAAAGGAACAAGCTCGGGATGCCCATGCCCAGCTTGGAGAAGAGCTGAAAGGCGTTCGGGCGAGAGCTGTCGGGCTCCGTTAAGGAGAATCGGCTTCGTCGCGGCATATATAGTAAGTGCTTGGCGAACTCCTTTGAAAAGAAGAGTTGGCGAGGAAGTCAATTTGACGAGAATATATGCGCAGGTATGCTCACAGGTGCCCTGCGGAGAGATGCCGTAACAGCGGGTGATCAACTTCTGGTGTTGCAACTGATCGAGCGAGTTGGCGGGCTATGGCGGCGTCATCCAGGCGTTATGGCCAGCCTTCTCCATACAGGGTCTTGGGGAGCTTGCGGAGAAGCTGCGAGAGTCTGATGGCGCTTCCATATATGGAAGATTCGACTGCCGCCATGGTGCTAGGGAGGCTGGGCCATGGTAAAGGCAGCGGTACAAGAAGGCGGATCCCAACCACATGGCGAAGTCGGACTGTGGGGCCCGATGGGAAGGAGATCCTGTGAGTTTAGTATATGGCCAAGTGGAGTTGGCGCTAAATTTTCCCAACAGGACTGTAAATTAGACAACTTTGTTAGATGGGATTGAGGAAGAATACAATCGATCGATTTGACAATGTATTATAAAATGACATACAAAATGCCTTCTAGCGGATTGTAGATCGTTTGTCTTTGCCGACCTTTTAAGCCGACCTCGGGACCCTAGAGTCCGGAGTGTGTCGAATACCTTCTCGGTTATGAAACAACGGGTATGCATGGAGACCAGGCGTAGGGTCATCGGTGCTTTATCGGACAAGTGCCCAACTAGTTATGTTATATTACATGGGTAGTAAGAAACATCTTCGGGGAGAATAGTTCCGTTAAGGGTTCCTTTCCTCTGGGGTGGCATGCCCTAAAGTGCATGTCGGACTGCAAAAAAGCGAGAAAAACATCAGGGGCAGATAAATAAGTGGATAAAAATCATCTTTTAAGTCACCGACCGAATATTCCCTTAAGAGCGCTAGCTTTCGGCTTCACCCGTCTGAGGTACACATCCGGCTGACCGGCAGTAACAATTGCGGAGGTGCTCCTTTACCTCCTAGCCGAACAATCGGGAGCGTGGGGGTAAGCACAGGAGCCGAGCAACCCAACTTGGCCAAAACTTAAGTCATATCGATGCATATAATGGTGAATAAAAGGTACATGTGGAGCTTTACACATGTCTTTGGGCATAAACCCATATAATTAAGCTTACGGTAAAGAAGCCCCTAGGTAAAATAGTGCGGATAGCGCATCAATTCTTGTGAGACGTTGCATAAGTAGGCCCTTTAAGGCTTGGATGAATAGGGTTGGGAAGAAAAAGATAAACAAAAGGCAGCTGAAGTAAAAAAAAAATGGATGGGGAAAGGGGCGAACTCTTAGTCGGCGCTAGGCATAGAATCGTCGGGCGGGCTGCGTTCCATGGGTTCGGCTCGAGTCGGTTATCCGATGCATTTCATAGGCAGACGCTCCGCGGTCGGGACTTGATCGATGATGAAGGGCCTTCCCATTTGGGCTTGAGCTTGTCCTTTTTCTTGTCCGTGACGTAGAACCAGTTCGCCAGCGTTGTAAGTCTTGGCCCGTACTTCTACGCTTTGATATCTTGAGCCTGCTGCTGATAGAATGTGGAGCGAGCCTTGGCGACGTCGCTCTTCCTCAATGTGTCCAAGCTGTCCTGCCGATCCAACTCGGCTTCTCTTTCTTCGTACATGCGCTTTCGGGTGAGTCATGAATGATGTCGCGAGGCAAAACTGCTTGCGCCGTATACCATAAAAATGGTGTGAATCCGGTAGTGCGATTAGGCGTTGTCCGCAGCCCCAGTGCTGGTCGAGCTCCTCTACCCGGTCGTGTCAGATTTACGTGAGGACCGCACTAGTGCAGGTTTGATGCGCTCATTATTAGACCATTTGCTCGTTCCACTTGACCGTTGGTTTGAGGATGATAGGCGAAGCGTAATCGAGCTTGATGCCCATATTTTTGCACCATGATTTAACCTCGCCGGCGGTGAAGTTAGTGCCGTTATCGGTGATGATCTTTGTGGGGACACCATAGCGGTGTACTACCCGGATATAAAGTCTATCACTGGTCGGACTCTGCCATTTTAACGGCTTGGCCTCTATCCATTTGGTGAATTTATCCACCATGACCAATAGGTACCTTTGCTTGTGGGTTCCCCCTTTAAGTGGTCCAACCATGTCAAGCCCCAGACTGCGAGACGGCCGGGTAATGGGTATAGTTTTGAGGCGGTGGGTGGCATATGGCTCTAGTTAGCAAAGAGGCGACAACCGGCGCATCTTTGGACTAAGTCTGAGCATCCTTTCGGGCCGTCGACGATAGAATCCTGTATGGAATGCCTTTCCTACAAGGGCCGAGCTGCGGCGTGGTGTCCGCCTAGTCCGGCATGAATTTCAGCGGGAGGTTTCGCCCTTCTTCTTGGAGATACACCTTTGAAGGACTCGGTTGTACTTTTCTTATAAAGTTCTCCCTCATAGACCTTGTAGGCTTTAGATCGCGGACAATGCAGCGGGCCTCATTTTGGTCTTGGGAAGCTCTTGCCTAAGCAAGTTGGCGAGAATGGTTACATCCGCGGGGTAATTACTGCCATTATATAAGTGGGCGGAAGGTGTTATATCATCGGCTGAATCGCGGTTGGTGCGGCTTGTTCGGTTTGTTAGTTCGGACTCCTCTTCCCATAATGCGGATGGCTTGAAGAGCCGTTCGAGGAAGATGTTAGGAGGGATAGCATCGCGTTTTGTGCCAATCGTGCGATCGTCGGCTGCTTGGTTATTATCCGAGCTACGTGATGGAATTCAAGTCCTTTGAACGGGCTGACATTTTAGGACAGCGTTGCGATATGCTGCCATTTTGGATCTTTGGCGTCAAAGTCTCCGTTTATTTGGGATATTGCGAGGTTTGAATCGCGCACCTCTAGGCGTTGGATGCCCATGGAATTGCCATCCGGAGACCATGTAAAAGGGCCTCGTATTTGGTTGCGTTGTTGGAGTCCGTGTACATTATCGAAATACGTATTGGGTGTGTCCCGATCGGGGGCGATTAATCTGACGCCAGCCCCGATCCGGCTAACATTTTAGAGCCGTCGAAGTGCATAATCAATTGGATTATCGCCGTATTCTTTAGGGAGTTGACGGTCCATTCAGCGACAAAGTCAGCCAAAACTTGTGACTTTATAGCTCGCCGAGGTTTGTAAGATATTTCAAATGGTAAGAGCTCAATGGCCCATTTGCAATCCTGCCCGTCGCGTCATGATTGTTTATAATGTCGTTAAGTGGTACTTGAGGCCTTTGTTATCGAACACTCTTGAAAGTAGTGTCGACTTCGGGATGCCATGAACACGCGTATGCTATCTTACGATAGTGCGGGTAGCAGGACTTGCGGGGGTTAACACAGTGGATCGTAGTATACTGGTTTTGAAGAGAATTTATGCCCTTACATTTCTCGTTCGACGATGAGTACGCGCTTACAACTTGATGCGTAGCTGCGATGTATAACAACATTGGTTCGCCCGGGTTGGGCACAGCCAGAGACGGTTGTTGCCAATATGGCCTTTATTTCTTGAGTCCGTGGTGGCAGCATCCGTCCACTCGAAGTGTTCGGTGCGCCTAAGGAGGCGATAGAGGGTAATGCCTTTTCTCCTAGGCGGGAGATAAAGCGGCTTGAGGTCTTTGAATCCGCCCGCATCCGGTCAATTTTGTATTTGCTTGAGGTCTTTTGGGATATCTAGCTGTGTGAGCTCGGATTTTGGCTGGGTTTGCTTCAATTCCTCTACGGATCTGATGAAGCCCGGACTTTCCGGTGATGCGCAGACGCATTTTCAGTTCAGCTTGATGTCATATGCTCGAGGTTGTCAAATGTGAGCCTCAAGTCGTCTACTAGAGTTTCGGCGTGTTTAGTTTTGGCGACTCGTCGCCTCGTTATGCCTCTCTTGTTTTGCCGATCTGGGTAGCGGACATATACGAATCATGCGCTGATATGTTCTTGGCGTTTTTAAGTCCGAAGGGCATCATGTTGAAGCGAATGGTCCATATGGTGTAATGAATGCCGTTGCGGCTTGATCCGCTTTGCCATCTTGATTTGATGATAGCGGATGTCGTCCGGGAAGCACAATGAATCGTGCCTGCGGTGGCATCGATGATTTGGTCGATCTTGAGGAGGAAGGGATCCTTTGGGCATGCTTTATTTAGGTCTTTGAAATCGACACATAGGCGCGAGTTTGTCCTTCTTTGGTACCATTACCAGGTTTGCTAGCCAATCCGGGTGCTTGATGTCTCGATGAATCCGGCTTCTAATAGTTTGGCTAGCTCTTCTCCCATTGCCTGTCTTTTGGGTTGGGAAAATCGTCGAAGGGCCTGTTTGGTGGCATGAATCCTTTTAGGATGTTTAGGCTGTGTTACCTTGTCTGCGTGGGATTCGGGCATATCAGAGGGTGCTAAGCGAAAATGTCCCAATTTTCGAAGGAATTCTCGCGATCTTGGCGTCTATCGAGGGTTCAATTGTGCCCGATGGAGCCCGTCTTTGTCGAGTCCGTTGGGTGGACACTGGAATTTTACTATTTCATCTGCTGGTTTAAAGGAGGTGGACTTGGATCTCTTATCGGTATCACATCGTCCCTATTCACCGTAGGCGCGGCGTGGTGAGTTCCTCTGCCGCTAGGGCTTGGATAGTGCCTCTAAGGCTAATGCGGCTGTCTTATTTTCGGTAGCGAGTGCTATGTCCGGATCACTAACGAGTGATTATTCTGCGAGCCGGGCATTTTGAGCTTCATGTACCCTTAATGGGAGTGCGGCTTGAAAAATTGTGAATGCCTCTCGTCCTAGTATAGCGTGATATCCATTGTTGAGCAGGGGTCACTTGGGCGTGACTTCTTGGATCTATAATTGTCGGTGAGCTGAATACCACATCGAGTGTGATTTTTCCTGTCGTGCGCCTCCGGCTTGGATTATTCCTCTAAAGGTTGTGCTGCTTCGCTCAATGCGGCTCTGTCTATTTCCATTTTTGAAGGGTTTCCTCGTAGATGAGGTTTAATCCGCTGCCACCATCCATGAGGACTTTTGTAAGTCGAAAGCCGTCCACTATTGGACTAAGTACCGGTCTTGGTGGAGCTCGGGCTGTCGAATTTAGGTTAAATCATTGGCGTTGAAGGTGATGGCTGTGTCGCTCCATGGATTGGTTGTTGCTACTTGGTAGACTTGGCGAGGCCTTGGTTATTCGTTTCGCATATTATTTGATCGAAAGTCTCGAAGACTGTTGATACCGTACCGATGTTGTTGGAGTGGTTTTCGGGGCTAAAGCTCCTCTCCACTTTTGGCCACCTGCGTAATATCCAACATGCTCGAAGGTTATGTGTTGGGGCGGCGCCTATACATCTTTGTGAATTTTACTGAGGTCCGCTAAGCCATCCCTCTAATGCAGTTCTGTGCCCTTTATGGGGTCTTTGCTTTTTGGTTTTTGTATCGGTGCACGAGTGTAATGCACCCTTTTATTGCGGACTAGGGTTGTATTGGGGTCGGATTGTCCCAAAAATTATTTTGGTTGTCGGAAACTCTCCATCGCCTGATACTTTCGTACTATGGGCCTTGGTCGTGGCGTGTAATTCTGACGGTGGCGGCGTTCAAAAGTCCCTCGTCCGTGCAATTATTGCAAAAAATTGAGATTGCGTTTTCCTCTCGGCATCCTTTATCTGTCCATAACCGGAGGAATCGGCCCGAGTGATGTCTTGTCTCGGCGGGCACTTGCGGATTAGAGATAGATCGCATATATGCAGGCGTGTGGGTGGAATTAAGTCAGGAACCCTACCCATCTCAAGGCTCGAAGGCCGATAAGTTTCTGAATTTGGAAGCTTGGATTGCTGGGCGTTGTCCAACGAGTCAGTCCGATGCTTTGTTGTAAGTTCGATGCTTGATCGAAGTCCGTCCTCATGGGAATCCGGCATGGGGGTTGGAAGCCGGACATGACTAGTTTTCAATATAGGAGAAGCGTCGCGCATTGTTCCTCTACCAACTGCGACGTGGTGGGTGACACAGGGAGAGTTAATCTCTCTCGGATCGGTTTTAAGCCCAATCTGTTTGTAGTTTATAGCGACTCGAGCGGCGATCGATCCAAGAGCTCATTTCGGACGAGCTCTATTGGATCCAGCCGCTCGGCGAATTCCGAGTGCGTGAAAATTGCTTTTGGCGACTTGAGAGGTCATTGTGGAAGCGGTGGCGGCGGCGGTCATAAGAAAACCACCTAGCGGATTGTTTGGCGGCGGCGAGGCTCCTTTGGCGAAAATACTGTCCTTGAAGACGGGAGGAGGCATCCTTCCTATCGGTGACGGCACAGAGGAACTCTCAATGAAAGCACCAATGTCGGTGTCAAAACCGGCGGATCTCGGGTAGCGGTTCCCGAACTGTGCGTCTAGGCGGATGGTAACAGGAGACAAGGGACACGATGTTTTACCCAGGTTGGGCCCTCTTGATGGAGGTAAAACCCTACGTCTGCTTTCGATTGATATTGATATTGTGGATGTTTACAAGAGTGGATCTACCACGAGATCAAGGAGGCTAAACCCTAGAAGCTAGCCTATGGTATGATTGTAAGGGTTGTTGATGTTGTCCTACGGACTAGAGCCATCCGGTTTATATAGACACCGGAGAGGGCTAGGGTTACATAGAGTCGGTTACAATGGTAGGAGATCTACATATCCGTATCGCCAAGCTTGCCTTCCACGCCAAGGAAGTCCCTTCCGGACACGGGGAGAAGTCTTCAATCTTGTATCTTCATAGTCTTGGAGTCCGGATGATGATGATAGTACGGCCGATGATAGTCCAGCCGATGACGATAGTCCGGCTATCCGGACACCCCCTAATCCGGGACTCCCTCACCCACCTCTCACCTAGGCGGTCTCAACCTGCACTGTCGCTCCGCCTCAAAGATCCACTCGCGGGTACTCCTACGAGCTAACCCGTCTTTAGTCACCACCGGTATCATGTAACAGTATATAAGTATATACCCGTGATCACCTCCCGAGTGATCACGGCCCGATAATATAGCAAGACAGACGGACAAGAATGTAGGGCCATAGATGGAACACTAGCATCCTATACTAAGCATGTAGGATTGCGGTAAAGGTAACAACTGATAGTAGCAAGGACGGCTATGCATCGGGATAGGAATAGCAGCGATATCATGCTACGCTACTCTAATGCAAGCGGTATAGAGAAGAATAAGCGATATCTGGTGATCAAGGGGGCTTGCTGGAAGCTCAGCCGAGAAGGAATGGTCGTCAACACCGTAGTCGTCTTGGGTAGCAATGACGTCGGTCTCGGTGTCTAGCGAGAGAAGAGGGGAGAAACAATAAATACAATGCACACAAATGCATGACGATGCATGACATGACAAAGCGTGATGCTAGGTTGTGCCCAATCGCGGTAGTAGGTAATCTGCGTGACGGGAGGAAACATCCGGAAAGTTTTCCGGTGTTTGCGTTCGAACGAGAAGGAAGGAGGAAAGTTGCGAGTTTGATAGGTTAGGGGTGTGTGGCGGACGAGCGGGCTGCGTGTCAGGAATCGTCTCGTTGTTACGAGCAACTTTCATGTAGAAATATTTTCATCCGAGTTACGGTTAAAAGATATGATTTTCTAAAGGTTTAAATCATTTTACGATTTTAATTATTTATTTAAATCGGCATAATCGAGCAGTATGGGATAGCGTCGGCGCAGCGTATGTGTGATGTCGGCGATCAGCGATGCAGTTGGCTGAGTCAAAACTGACTTGTGGGTCGATGGGACCCACATGTCATACTATGATGGTGCTAACGATGGTTTAAATTAAACTAAATTAACTATATTAGAACACAGGCCCACATGGGTCACTATTGAGTTAACTAAAGCTGATTTAATTAGTTCTGTTAATTAGGGGTAGGCCCCAGGGTGGTGGTGGGGTTGCCCGGTCGGCGATGTTGGTGGTCAACCCGATCAACTAAGTCCCTGAGCCCCTCGCGATGAGCGAGTGAGGCCCGCTTTAACCACGTCGGTGGCGGCCGGCGTCTCGCCCGCCAGCGGCGCTAAGAAGCAGCGAGCCGCTCGGAGCCTCGTCAGCAGCGCTAAAGGCGGCCGTTTAGCGTCGGTTAGCACCGTTCGACAGCGCGCCAGCGGCCGTGTCCGGTGGTGGCTTCGCCCGGGGCGGCGGAATAATCATCGGCGAAACGCAGGCGGCAGCGCAATCTGAGCTCGATCGGAAACCGCTACGAGCCCTTTATTTTGGTCGCGGTTGGGTGCATTGGAGCGAGAAGGCAGCGGCGAAGCGATCTGGGGAGGTGGCGAGAGGCTGCGGTGGTCGGGCTGTCGGCGAGCAGCGCGGCGGCCGCCGCCGGTCGTCGTCGGGATCGGGGCTGGGGGCATTGCGGGCAAACCAAGCAGCTAGATGGAGCCTACATGATGCGGTGAATCTAACGGGCACTCGCCCGTGACCATAAGATCACCGGAAGGATCTGACTGACGAGCTCCGCGGGCAGCGTTAGTGCCACGACGACAACTAGCTAGGGCGCACGAGAGAGAGAGAGAGAGAGAGGAGAGAGCAGGGGCTCACCGAGCGGCACACACGATGGCCCTTGGGGGTTTAGTAGCTGCAGGGGTGCGGCCGGAGTCGTTGAAGAACGGCGGCGGAGCTTGTCGGAGCAGAGGAGGAAGACGGCGGCGTCGGGGCTTTGCGGTGGCTCCGGTCTCCAACGGGTTGCACCAGTCGAAGCAGCGACGACGGCCCTTGGAACACCGTGGGGCGGCGAGTGGGCACAGTGGCCGTGGCTAGGCGAACCATGGCGGTGGCCTTTCGGATCTGGAGGAAGGAGAGGCGAGGTGGATCTGGAGGGAGTGGGAGGCGCGGGCCGAGGCGAGTGGGGTGAGTGGGAGACGGGATCGAGGAGGCGGGGCGTGGTGGCCTTATCCTCGCCTCGTCGCCGACGAGAGGGTGCGGTGGGGACGTTCCCCTGTTCCGAACCGGGTCGGGGGAACAGGGAAGGGAGGCGGCAGGGGGAGGCGGGCCGGGCCGGCTGGGTCGGTCAGCTGGGTTAGTTGGGCCGTCTGGTCCAAGAGAGGGGGGTTCGTTTCCTTTTGTTTTATTTTCTCTTTTTCCTTTTATTTATTTTCTTTTCTGTTTTATTTCATTTTAAAGTAATTAGGCATTTTCTAAAAATGTGTTCACTTCACCATAATTACCTATGCAATATTTGGCACCCCCCGAACATTTTTGTTTTGAATTTTGAAAACTTTGGGTGTTTGTCACTAATTCATTTTTGAATTTGCAATGTTTTTGAACTACCACTTAATTATATGATAACATAGATGACATGGCATCATCGGGAGAGTTTCTTGTAGCCTAATTATCCGAGGCGTTACATTGTGCGGGGTAGTCAGCTCTTGCGGTTGTGGCAGCGTTGGAGATGCCCTTTGCTCAAATGTGATCCCGCATGTCATTGAAAAAGCAAGGCGACCGGCATGGTCTCAGTCCGAGAGGATGTAGTTGGCGCTACACCACTCCAGCAGACCAGCGTCGCGGCGCCCGTGCATCCTCGGCAGGCCGGGTGTTGTGGTGTGTTTGGATTGTGGCCAAAGTGCACCTTACCAAAATTTTGGTCATGACCCAAAGATTGGTCTTTGTTTGGATGGTTTCTATTTTTTTTTTGGCATGCCAATGAACTCTAGCCAACTCTAGTTCATTTTCTTGCCAATGTCGGCCAAATCATGGGCAACCAATACCTCAACCAAAATTTTGGTCATGGCCAAAAGATTGGTCTTTGTTTGGATGGTTGCCATTTCCTTGGCATGCCAATGAACTCTAGCCAACTCTAGTTCATTTTTCTTGCCAATGTCGGCCAAATCATGGGCAACCAATACCTCAACCAAAATTTTGGTCATGACCCAAAGATTGGTCTTTGTTTGGATGGTTGCCATTTCTTTGGCATGCCAATGAACTCTAGCCAACTCTAGTTCATTTTTCTTGCCAATGTCGGACAAATCATGGGCAACCAGTACCTCAACCAAAATTTTGGCTACCCAATGCTTTATGGGGCAACCTTGGGCACAAACCAAACATACCGTTGGTCGTGCCACATCACTAACGCCACCCTCAGCACACTGAAATCGACCATGTCTAGCGACGATATGAGCGTGTCTCTCACCATGATCGCCATGTCGAGGCGGTCTTTGGGCTGCGCCCGTTGTTGGCTAACGACCCACATGAACGGTTGTCGGTGGCGAGGAGGTCGTGGGCCAGCTCCTCCATTGGACTAGTCTACGCTACATCGTCCCGACGGGTGTGCCCCACATGTCGGTTTCCCTTTTTTCCCGACCATATTTGAGCGTCAGTGCTCCGTGTTGCGCATTAGGCCTTTCACTATGTAGGCCAAGCGAGACAACTTATTGTTTATTTGAGCCGTTCAAGTGTAATCATGTGGCGTTTGCTTATTTCTCATTCCTCTCCAACCCTCTTCTCCATCAATCATGTAGCCCTCGATCGAGTCCATCCTCCGCATGCCTCATTTGAACATTATGCGAGTATCATTAGCATGTACCCACCTAGTCCTCTTTCAATAGATCTCCGGACCCGAGATGAAATCGAGAGGAGCAGTGAAACACGTGATACCTAAAGGCGGATTCAAAATTTTGAACCGGTGATCATAGCATCCATAAATCATATATAAAGGGTATTCAATGTTCGTTTCATTTTGAACATACAATATACTCCCTCCTATCCTTTCTACTTTACATATAAGTTTTATGTGTAGTCAAAGTATCTCTACTATGATAAAAAAGGTATGAACATTCAACAACGCCCAATCAATATTGTTAGATTAAATGCGTACTCCTAGATTTCTACTCGAGATGGTTTCCAATTTGACTATTGACAAGATTAATAGTACATGAGATGTATAATGTGAAAATTATAGCATTGGAAACTCCTTTCACATCTGAAATTGACCGTATGCTTTGTGTAAGTTGCATGTCATATATTATTACTCTAACATTTGGTCAAAGTTAGCCTCGAAAAGCATTAGACCACATATGCTTTGTGTAAGTTGCATGTCATATATTATTACTCTAACATTTGTGTAAGTTGCATGTCATATATTATCACTCTAACATTTGGTCAAAGTAGTATAGTGGAAGTGGATCCTCTAACATAGGTATCCCTGCCTTACCCTCCCTTCGGTCACTTCTTGGCGGACCCCATGCTTGCTAGGCCCCGTATGTCAGTTACTCAATGGGTTCGACCACGTTAGGGATCCTCATCCGTAGTATACTCCCTTCTTTTTTATTTACTCCGCATAAGCGAGAGGGAGTGGTGGTATAATAAATGGCCAGGCGGGGAGGGGAGGGCGTCGGTTTGCTCTCAAGCTGTGGTCCCTGGCGGCGAAAATGCAAGGCAAGCGCATTCCATTCGGTGGCGGCGTGGAGTGTCCAGCATGCGGGCTACAATGCGAACGCGACAAGAAGCGATGTCTGATCAAAACCGATTGACGGTTGTCCTTTGGAACCACTATTCACACGGAACCTTCATTTGCTCGACCTCGCCAGCCACTGCCCTAAAACCACACCAAATCTCAGCCCATTCCCCACCTTTGATCCCTAGCCGCATCAAGCGTCCCTAGTTCACGGAAAGCCATGAGTGCGCCGCAAGATCACTTACTACAAGATCTTGGCGCGGGCGCCAGCGCAAATCGCGGCGGCGGTGGCGCCTGAACCTCCGTTCCCAAGCTTGCTGCGGCGGGCCAATCCCGAGTTCTCTGGAGCCAACCTACGAGGAGGAGAAGCCGATCAATGTTCACTGCGGAGGTCGTGGCACGAAGGCCCCGATGGGTGTGAGAGATGCCGTCGACTTCGTGCGGCGTCAAGTCCCCCATGGTGCAGGCGGACCAGCGGTTCAACATGGCGATACTAAGGGAGGACGGAGGCGGAGGCTCAACTCGGCGGAGGCGCGTGCATGCCGCTGCCATCGAGGCTCTCTGCGGCGGAACCGGATGTCGTGGATGTGAGCCGGCGGCGGAGGCTCAACTTGAGGCGGGCGCGGATGCCGCTGCCATCGAGGCCCTCCTGCGGCGGAACCGGGCGTCCTGGACATGAACCGGGCGGCGAAGCTCGAGTCAGCGCAGAGCGCGCGGATGCCACTCTCATCAGCGCCCTCTGCGGGGCCAGGCCGGATGTCACAGACTTGAACAGGCGGCGGAGGCTCGACTCGGCGAAGCGGCGGGCCGCTGCCATCAAGGCCCTCCTGCGGCGGAACCGGACATCCTCGACTTGAACGGTCTGTGCTCTCATCCGTCAGAGCGCCTGCGCTCCGCTTGAGCAGTAGGCTGGAGGCCGAGGACAACCACGGTCGCGGAGACACACGTCGGCAGCGGCGGCTGGTTCGCGCCGGCAGCCAAAACGACGAGTCGTCTCTTTCCATGACGATGATAGTTTTTATTTATGTTGTTGTTTTTATGGATCTTTTGTTGTGTAAAAACATACTATATTTGTTATGCAAGTCTCGACTTGGGTTGATCTACCATTTCATGTGGTTGGATGAATATCCTCGTCTCTAACCCTTCTTTCCTTCTTCCTCGGCTCTTTTTCTTCCCCAACAGACCACCGCTTGGGCCGTCGGATACTCCCCAACATGCGGTTGGATAAACATACTCTATGAGCGAAAATTATGTGTCGGAGATAGGATGGCTGAGTTTGGTTTGTTCACATGCGACAACACGTGTCGGTGAGGCGCATTCCCTTAATTGGGTTTGCGGCGTGCGAGGAAGCGTGTGTGAGGTGCGGTGCGACCATGGCGTCTGGGAGGCGACCATGTGAGGGTGCGATCGACAGCGATCAACCGTCTTTATAAGTGTACCTCCTTCTCATTTTGAAAAATTTAGGCAAGCTTGGCAAAAATGTGTGGCGAAGTTTGGCAATGCAAGGCCTAGACCCAAACAGGATAAGTACGTTTGTACTAGGAGTACTAGTGTTAAAAAAGAAAGGCAGGGTTTTCCTTCGCGGGATTTAATCGATACAAATCCTCGTTTCACGTGTCAATTAATGCGTATTTTTTCTCAAAAGACCAAAGAGCTAACCATCTCACTCCTCGTCACTTGATTAATGCAGCGCCATTCAAACCAACCTTCTCACTTCTGCATGCATGCAGGGGATATTAATGTCCTTGGTTGCTAACCCCATCAATTTTGCCTCGGTTAGTGTTAGTGTGTAGCGACCTGACCCAAAATCGGTCAAATCTACGTATGCATACCATCCCAAGATCATCTTTGGTACTCACGATTACATCGATAAAGTAATCAAAGTTCAATCACACCTGAATATCATTAATCGATTCTCATATAGAGTCTTTATTACAAGGGAATAAATTCGGCTCAAGGCCAACTCATGAGAAATAAACTAAAAACACTGCGAGCGTCGAAGATAAGCGAGTCCATCCGACTCAAAGGGCAATCGCCAAGCGGGGCGTAGCCTCACTCTGATCGGAATATATCTACGCAACATAATACGTTGCAGCCATGTAAATCAGCTTTTGGAATAAGTGGCAAGTCATGAAGAATAACAATAATAAAGTTACTAACTCTATATGCATTTTGGCTGTGGAGCTCTAAGTTTCATCATTTTGCGTAAAGCCAATTTTATCCTACTACAGTGGACTTATTCGCAAATTACTACAAATTGTTGGTAGTTATTGAGATGGTTCCGCCAACCAATATCTCGTTCCCAAATTATTAAGTCATAAACCCCTCAAATTAATTCATTAATTTTAGTGTTGAGATATCCGAATACTTCCAAGGTCGAGGCTCAAATGTCCGTAACAGGGGACACGGCTAATCGATTAGGTTATAACCCTCTGCGAGAGGTTTGCGCACTTTCCCATAAGAATCATTCCCTCCTTTAAAGTCTTAGCACTTCATGGTGTTTGAAGGCGGGACGATAAACAGGTCTTCAAAGAGTTCTTACGGCCCTTTGCGGTACCCATCAATCCTACCGTTCGTCTACTTCTCGTAGTACCGTCCAGCCAGCGTCACTACTAGGGTCAACCCAGCGAGCCCATAATGGCTTGCGGCTGCAGAGTAACTTCGGTCATGGGGCATCCATCCTTCTCTTCGTGGCTGGGTGAAGCTTTCCATGAGGATGTCATGGCGCTTCTCCATGCATCCCGCCACCTTGGGTGCTCGAGGTGCCGTCAACAAATCCTCCACCCAGTAGTGATTTTCGAAGTCCATCTTGATCATTGTAGTTCATGGGTTGTCATCATCATTGACTCTCACATCTTGCTTATGAATTTCACTCATCCCAAATCCGTCTCTGAGCATAGCAAAATAACTACTACGTCCGGGGTCATGGTAACAAGGGATTGGTTCATCCTACCACATGATACTACTCAAGTTTAATGACTTCAAGATTTCACTCTGCATGCATGGTGGGGTGGTGACAACTACTAATGCACAAAAACATAGGTATAGAAATAACATGATCAAAACTTGCCTTCTTGATGATCCTCGTAAGCTAAAAAGTAAGTAGTAGCAAGCTTAGCACTCAGGAAACTCTACGAGACAAACAATAACACAATAAGCACAAAGCAAGAGGATCACACAAGATAACAATAGTAACATAGCACAACAAAACAATCAAAACCAAATCCAAAAGAAAAACTCAAAGAAACCAATTCAAAGTTTTCCCTACTCCAAACAATAACTAAAATAGTTTTTATATAACAAAAATTCCTTAATATAACCTAATCATGGTTTTAGGTTAACTTAACAGAAAAGGATTCACTAAGCAATTAGGAGCAAAAAGAATTAATTAAAAGCTATTATAAAACTCATTTTAGGCCTAATCCAATTTCTATTAAGAAAATTAATTTAAAACTTTTATTAATTATAAATAAAAGTTCATCTACTAGAGTGACAGAAACTAACCTAGAATAACTAATCACAAGTTAAAAATAAATTAATTTACTAATTAATTAATTAGGAAAACAGGAACTAGTTAATTAATTAGGATTAATAGGATTCTGTCTAAAACTAATTATTTATTAATCCTAAAATACCAAAATTAATTTCTAGGGTTTGGCAATGTCAAAATAAAGTGGTGACAAAAGAATCATGCAAAAATAATTTTTCTAACTAAAGTTATAGCAGATTTACTATTCTGGCTAAAACAATATTAAAGCATTTTAATTATTTTTAACATAGCTAAATATATATTTTCAGAAACTACATAAAATTTGCAATCCAACAAAAAAGAATCACTCAAAAATATTAAACAGAATAAAAGATATACATTTTGAAAACTGAAACTATTAAATAAAACAGAAAATCAAAATAAAAAGAAAAAGGCCTAATGGGCCTATCTTTACCTACAATAGTTAGATAGGCTAAGCGGGCCTAGGTTTAAACTAAAAGAACCGGCCTAAAATAAAAACCTAAACTAAAAATAAACCGATGGGACCGGCGGTTTCTAATAAAACCTAACCCTTGAGGCTTCTAATCTAGGCCTAGATTGAGATCGGACGGGGGGGGTGATTGCGGTGACTTACGGACTCCGGCTGGCAAGCGGCGAAAGTGCTCAGCGTCCGGACGTCGGCGAGCTCCAGCGACTCGTCGGGAAAACGCGCGCCTGAGGTCGAGGAAGGGTTCGGTGGTGTTGGGGGTCGGGGTGGACCAGGCGTCGGCGGCGGCAACAATGGCGGCGAGGAGGCTCGGGACTCCGCGACGTCAGCGGGAGGAGAGAGGTCTGGCGAGCTCTCGGGGAATGGGGTGCGGGGCTCGGCCCTTTATAGCCAGGGGTCGGGCTTGCCTCGGAAGGGCATCGAGGCGTCGGGGATCCGGATCCTTGGGATCCGGTGGATCTCAGCGAGTCGATGGCGTGGGCGAGGAAGAAGAGGCGGGGCCCACAGGTCAGTGAGAGAGAGAGAGGCGAGGGTCGGGTGGCGAGGCCTAAGGCCTTCAGCCGGCAGGCGAGGGTCTTGATGTTGGGCTGGCTGGTGGTCTTGGGCTGCCAGTTAGGCAGCTCAGTTGGTTGGCTTGTGGTGCTGGGCTGAGGGTGGTGGCTGGGCTGGGCTGGGGTGGCTGGTGGCGCCAGGGGGTTTTCTTTATTTTTTAATAAAACTAAAACAAAAATAAAACCAAATCTAGAAATAATTTATATAGGGTATATATATACCAAAATGATCGGGAATATTCCTTTCATTTGAACATTTTCCAAAGTCAAAATCAAACTTCATAAAAATCTATTTTTTCAAATTCAAATAAAATTTCAGATTTGAATCCAAATCTTTTAGCAATGTTTCCTCTGATATTTTTGGAGTGTCATGTTTGCTCCTCTCATACTTTTGATCAAGTATTTATCGGGCTTAGTTTTGAATTGTTTCCCACATGCCAAAGTTTGAAATTCAAATTCAAACTCAAATTGCTCTGAAACTTCAAATGACAATCAAATTCAAACAGGATGCATAGGATGCTTAGCTATAATTGTAAAACATTCCAAATAGGAAATTTGGGATGTTACAAACCTACCACCTTAAGATGAATCTAGCCCTCGAGATTGGGTTAACTAACAAATAGGTGCGGATGGTCTCGGCGAAGATCTTCTTCGCGTTCCCAGGTGGCTTCTTCCTCGGTGTGGTGACTCCACAGCACCTTGCAAAACTTGATGACCTTGCTGCGGGTGACTCTGCTTGCAGTCTCGAGAATTTTGACGGGTTTCTCCTTGTAAGTTAGATCCTTTGTCAAGCTGTATGGCCTCTAGGGAGCCTTGTGTCTCTCAACGGAACATCGGCCATGTCGGCATGACACTTCTTCAAGCGAGAAGCGTGGAAGACATCATGAACTCGGACAATCCTTCCGGCAATTCCAACTTGTATGCAACTTCTCCACGATGTTCGAGGATTTTGTAGGGGCCAATGAATCGGGTGCTAACTTTCCCTTGACTCCAAACCTCTTGATTCCACGAAGTGAGACACACGAATATGCTCGGTCTCCCGCTTAGTAAGTCACTTCCTTAAACTTCTTGTCGGCATAACTCTTACATCTTGGTGTGCTATCTTGAGCCTGTCTCGAATCAGCTTGACTTTCTCTTGGAATCCTTGATAAGATCGGAACGAAAAGTGATCGATCTCAACACTATCCACACAATGGTGTTCGCACCTCCTTCCGTATAGAGCTTGAAAGGGCCATCTTCAAACTGGATTGATAAGCTGTTGTTGTATGAGAACTCTGCGTCTGGCAAATTATCATCCCAGCTAGACCCATAGTCTAGCACACAAGCTCTCAACATGTCTTCGAATCTGATTGACTCTCTCGGTCATCCATCATCTGCGGATGAAAAGCTGTCTTGAATTCCAGCCTCGTACCCAAAGTTTCATGCAATTGCTTCCAAAACTTTGAGGTAAACTGCGTTCCTCTATCGACACGATTTTCCTCGGAACTCCATGCGGACATCGATCCTGGTCATGTATATCTTGGCCAACTTGGCACTGGTATAGGTAGTCTTCACGGGAATGAAGTGAGCTACCTTAGTCAAGCGATCAACCACTACCGGATAGAATCATAACTGAGCGGGTCTGGGTAATCTGTGATGAAATCCATACCAAGTTTCTCCCATTTCCAATCGGGAATCGGCAAAGGTTGAAGTAACCTGCTGGCCGATGTTACGCCTTTACGTTGGCAAACATCGCATCTTGCTACGTACTCGGCAATGTCCTTCTTCATACATCCACGAAACTTTGCTTCAAATCCGGTACATCTTGGTGTTGCGGGGTGAATCGAATCTGAGAATCATGAGCCTCTGAAGAATTAGCTTCTGAGCTCGGGATCATTGGGCACATAATCGATCCTCAAACCATATAGTTCCATGTTCATCCTTACGGAATCCTTTAGCTTTTCCTTCCTCCATCTTTTGCTTTATCTCATCGATTTCCTTGTCCGACTTACGGGCTTCACGAATCCTTTCGGTCAAGGTGGACTGAACTTCGAGTTGCAACAAATCCTTTGGAACTATCTCGATCGGAGATCTACGAGTCATCGACCAACTCACAGGGTAATCCTCCTGCGGTAAGAGTATTCACATAACTCTTACGGCTCAAAGCATCTGCTACAACATTAGCTTTACCGGGGTGGTAATGCAATCTCATGTCATAGTCCTTTATCAACTCTAGCCATCTCCTCTGCTGAGGTTCAATTCCTTCTGCGTGAAGATATATTTCAAACTCTTGTGATCTGTATAGACATCTAGCGATTTCCGATGAGAAATGTCTCCAGTCTTGAGTGCATGCACTCAGTTGCTAACTCCAAATCATGCGTGGCATAATTCATCTCATGAGGCCGTAGCTATGCGGAGGCATAAGCTACAACCTTACCTTCCTGCATCAATACTCCTCCGAGTCCTTGGCGAGAAGCGTCTAATAAACACTGGTATTCCTTATGTATGTCCAGCAATATCAACCTTTGGGGCTGTGACCAACCGTTTCTTCAATTCCTGAAAGCGGCTTCACATTCCTCGGTCCAAACATACTTGGCTTCCTTCTTCAACAACTCAGTCATGGGCTTGGCAATCTTTGAAGTTCTCAATGAACCTCCGATAATATCCTGCGAGTCAGAAAACTGCGGATCTCCTTGGTGAGGTGGGTGGCTGCCAATCGGTGGTGATTCAACCTTGGCGGGATCAAGCTGCTATTCCTTCTCCTGAAATAACATGTCAGGAATCAACTTCCTTCAACCAAAATTCACATTTGCTGAATTTGGCATACAGTGATGTTCTCGAAGTTTCTCGAACTAGGCGCAAATGTTCCTTATGCTCTTCCTCGCTCTTGGAAAATCAATATATCATCGATGAACACCACGACAAACTTGTCCAAATATTCCATGAACACCTTGTTCATCAAATTCATAAGTATCAGGGAGCATTAGTCAATCAAATGACATGACGGTATACTCATATAAACCATACACAGTAGTGAATGCTGTTTTGGGTATATCCTTTTCACGAATTTTCAATGGTGATACCACGATCGAAGATCGATCTTAGAAAATACCTTGGCTCCAACAAGCTGATCAAACAAGTCATTGATCATCGGCGGAGGTACTTGTTCTTGATGGTTACTTCGTTCAATGCACGATAATCCACAACCATCCTCAAGCTTCCATCCTTCTTCTCTACCAAAAGAGCTGGGGCTCCCCAAGGTGATGAGCTTGGGCGAATATATCCTTTCTCCAATAACTCATTTATTTGATCCTTGATCTCTTTCAACTCATTCGGTGGCATCCGATAAGGTCTCTTGGATATTGGGGCTGTCTTGCGGGCAATAACTCAATCAGAAATTCAATGTCCTGTCGGTGGCATTCTGGTAATTCCTCCGGAAACACATCGGAAATTCTTGCACTCTGGCACTTCCTCTGAACAACTCCGTGAGAATGCACTGATTCTTCATCTGGCTGTGCTGGCTACATACTTGATCCTCTTACGCTCCGGGGTGGTGAGCAGAATAGACTTCTTGAACACGATCAATGTTCCCTTCATACTTTGACAACCAATCCATGCCTAGGATTACATCCAAGGTCTGAGTTTCCAACACTATGAGTTCCACGGAAATTTGTGGTTCCGATGTTGAGGTTGCGGGACAGCTTAAACCTGCCATCATTTCTCCTCCTGCGGGCCCGGCGAAGGGGGCTTCTAAGGGTTCTAGTCGTAATCCGTACTTATCCACAACTACCCTTGATATGAATGAATCGTTGCACGAGAATCAAAGAGAACCAAAACTGAGCGTGAATTCAATAAAACTTACCAACCACGATTATCGGCTGATCATAGGCGTCCTCCACGTCGATGTGGTTCACTTGAGCACGAGGAAAGGATTGGGCTTCTTATTTGAGCCTCCATTGCCATTCCGTTCCTCTGCTTGGCCTCCGGGCAGTCGGTGGCGTAGTGCCTGTCTTACGGCACTTGAAGCGGTGATGTGGCTCGAGATCCTTGGGCCGGGGCAGAAACGGTGCTGATTGCCATTACCATTGCCATTGCCATTGCCATGGCCGACTTGTTGTCTGGCTGCGGTTGTTCCCATTTCCTCCATGGTTATGAACTCCATGGTTATGATGGGTGTGCCCTCCGAGTATGGTGCATAGCGGGGCTTCTGCTGAGCTCTGAGTTGTGCTTCCCCAGGCTGTACTTCCGCTTGCGGCTTTCTATCTGCTGCTGCTTGCCTTCGAATGGTGGCCTTGTCTACCAGCTCTGGTAGTTGTTGAAAGTAGCCACAATAAGCTGCATGCTCAATTCATCATTGAGTCCCTCAAGGAACTTCTCACCTTGGCGGCATCTGTGGCCACATCATCGGGGCATAGCGGCGAGCTTGCTGAATTCATCCACGTCTTGTGCCACGATGCGGTTCCCTGGCGTAAGTTGCGGAACTCACGCTTCTTGGACTCATGGCTCCAGTGAGACATGAGCGGTCTGAAAACTGCTGGAATTGATCCCAAGTGATGCCACCCATGGGAAAAGTGGCGGTGTAATTCTCCCACCAAGAAGCTGCAGGTCCATCCGGTTGATGCGCGACAAAGCGCACCTTCTCGACATCGGTGCATCCAACGGTGACTAGCTCTCTTCCGATCTTGCGGAGCCAATCATCAGCCACAATTGGCTCGGTGCTACTAGAGAACACTGGCGGATTCAACCTCGAAAATCGAGTCAAGTTGTCCACGATGGGTGGTGGTGGTGGCGGTGGATTGTTGGCGGTGTTGTTACGATTACGAATCGGGGCTGCATCGATGCATTACTGCTGCTTGGAGCAGCTGGGTGAGCTCGGCGGAAACCGATGTCACGTCTCGGAGGCATCTGGTGTTTTGGAGTGGGTGAGAAAATTAGAATAGAACAATGGTCTATGAAAATACACTACCCATATGAATGCACAATCATAACACACCAATCATTTATTCATTCCACTCAAACATGGTTCAAACTCGATTACAAAAGCTCATGACTAATCGAAGGAAAACATCGGCCTAACGATCGACGAAAAAGAAATAAAAGATAACATGGTGGTCGACTAAAAGTCTTCATCGATGGCGCCTCCTCTTGGGGTTTCCTTGGTGGTACTCCTTGAAATCCTGATCATTGCTCACGAGGGTGCTTCATCTCCACTCGGGTAAAGGTCCTCTCCCAAGTCCATCTTTTCCTCTATCGCGGCAAGCTTCATCTTGGTCGTCGACTATCTCCATGAAGTCCGTGATTTCTTCCTCATAGCCAAGGAAGTCTGCGCGTGCCTTCTCCTCCAGCTCGATTCGCGGAACAAAAGCTTCCGGTGTGTCTTGAGTTCTGGCGAGTCTGAATCTCCCGTTTCTGAGAAGACACTCCAAGTCTGGATGTATGAGAGAGTGGAATCGTCCTCAATGATGCGGATGATATCTCCATTCCTTGCCTGCGAGAAACCATGGCGAGTCTGGTGATCGAGCTCGGCCTGTACTCCTCTCGGAGATGTCCAAGTGCTCGATAGATCGCCACGTCCCTTCCGATGATCCAGTTGAACTCGGTGAACTCAAAGTTGATAGGCTCCGTGTGTCCTCAAAGGTTCTCCACAGGATATGCACCTCAATCCTGTGGCGGGTGTCCGTCGGAAGTGCATTAGTGGGCTTCCGGTGATCGAGGTAGAGCTATCTTCAGCTGCTTCACCATCTGGACCAGCTTTCTTCAAAGGGCATCGTCTCATCGGTGGCGAACTCCGGTAGCAAAGCTGGGTTGAACTTCGGCCCATCTAGAATGTTGCAAAGGGAGAAGAGTCGAGAATTGAGCAGGGAAGAATTATAGAATGAAAAGGGTTCAAAGTAAATGGTCTCTGCTTATGGCTTTCCGATCCTAGGGGTTCGATCCTACGGTCGGCGTGTGCTCGATACCATCTCTGTGGCGACTGACCCAAAATCGGTCAAATCTACGTATGCATACCATCCCAAGATCATCTTTGGTACTCACGATACATCGATAAAGTAATCAAAGTTCAATCACACCTGAATATCATTAATCGATTCTCATATAGAGTCTTTATTACAAGGGAATAAATTGGCTCAAGGCCAACTCATGAGAAATAAACTAAAAACTGCTGCAGAGCGTCGAAGATAAGCGAGTCCATCCGACTCAAAGGGCAATCGCCAGCGCGGGGCGTAGCCTCACTCTGATCGGAATATATCTACGCAACATAATACGTTGCAGCCATGTAAATCAGCTTTTGGAATAAGTGGCAAGTCATGAAGAATAACAATAATAAAGTTACTAACTCTATATGCATTTTGGTGTGGAGCTCTAAGTTTCATCATTTTGCGTAAAGCCAATTTTATCCTACTACAGTGGACTTATTTGCAAATTACTACAAATTGTTGGTAGTTATTGAGATGGTTCCGCCAACCAATATCTCGTTCCCAAATTATTAAGTCATAAACCCTCAAATTAATTCATTAGTTTTAGTGTTGAGATATCCGAATACTTCCAAGGTCGAGGCTCAAATGTCCGTAACAGGGGACACGGCTAATCGATTAGGTTATAACCCTCTGCGGAGGTTTGCGCACTTTCCCATAAGAATCATTCCCTCCTTTAAAGTCTTAGCACTTCATGGTGTTTGAAGGCGGAGCCAGATAAACAGGTCTTCAAAGAGTTCTTACGGCCCTTTGCGGTACCCATCAATCCTACCGTTCGTCTACTTCTCGTAGTACCGTCCAGCCAGCGTCACTACTAGGGTCAACCCAGCGAGCCCATAATGGCTTGCGGCTGCAGAGTAAGCTTCGGTCATGGGGCATCCATCCTTCTCTTCGTGGCTGGGTGAAGCTTTCCATGAGGATGTCATGGCGCTTCTCCATGCATCCCGGCCACCTTGGTGCTCGGGGTGCCCGTCAACAAATCCTCCACCCAGTAGTGATTTTCGAAGTCCATCTTGATCATTGTAGTTCATGGGGTCATCATCATCATTGACTCTCACATCTTGCTTATGAATTTCACTCATCCCAAATCCGTCTCTGAGCATAGCAAAATAACTACTACGTCCGGGGTCATGGTAACAAGGGATTGGTTCATCCTACCACATGATACTACTCAAGTTTAATGACTTCAAGATTTCACTCTGCATGCATGGTGGGGTGGTGACAACTACTAATGCACAAAAACATAGGTATAGAAATAACATGATCAAAACTTGCCTTCTTGATGATCCTCGTAAGCTAAAAAGTCGTAGTAGCAAGCTTAGCACTCAGGAAACTCTACGAGACAAACAATAACACAATAAGCACAAAGCAAGAGGATCACACAAGATAACAATAGTAACATAGCACAACAAAACAATCAAAACCAAATCCAAAAGAAAAACTCAAAGAAACCAATTCAAAGTTTTCCCTACTCCAAACAATAACTAAAATAGTTTTTATATAACAAAATTCCTTAATATAACCTAATCATGGTTTTAGGTTAACTTAACAGAAAAAGATTCACTAAGCAATTAGGAGCAAAAAGAATTAATTAAAAGCTATTATAAAACTCATTTTAGGCCTAATCCAATTTCTATTAAGAAAATTAATTTAAAACTTTTATTAATTATAAATAAAAGTTCATCTACTAACATGACAGAAACTAACCTAGAATAACTAATCACAAGTTAAAAATAAATTAATTTACTAATTAATTAATTAGGAAAACAGGAACTAGTTAATTAATTAGGATTAATAGGATTCTGTCTAAAACTAATTATTTATTAATCCTAAAATACCAAAATTAATTTCTAGGGTTTGGCAATGTCAAAATAAAGTGGTGACAAAAGAATCATGCAAAAATAATTTTTCTAACTAAAGTTATAGCAGATTTACTATTCTGACTAAAACAATATTAAAGCATTTTAATTATTTTTAACATAGCTAAATATATATTTTCAGAAACTACATAAAATTTGCAATCCAACAAAAAAGAATCACTCAAAAATATTAAACAGAATAAAAGATATACATTTTTGAAAACTGAAACTATTAAATAAAAACAGAAAATCAAAATAAAAGAAAAAGGCCTAATGGGCCTATCTTGTACACTGTCGTTAGATAGGCTAAGCGGGCTCTAGGTTTAAACTAAACGAACCGGCCTAAAATAAAAACCTAAACTAAAAATAAACCGATGGAACCGGCGGTTTTCTAACTAAAACCTAACCCTTGAGGCTTCTAATCTAGGCCCTCGATTGAGATCGGACGGGAGGTGATGCGGTGACTTACGGACTCGGCGACAGCCAGCGGCGAAAGTGCTCAGCGTCCGGACGTCAGCGAGCTCCGCGACTCGTCGGGAAAACAGCGCCGAGGTCGGGGAAGGGTTCGGTGGTGTTAGGGAGTCGGGGTGCACCAGGCGTCGGCAGGCGGCAACAATGGCGGCGGGAGGTGCTCGGGACTCCGCGACGTCAGCGGGAGAGAGAGGTCTGGCGAGCTCTCGGGGAATGGGGTGCGGGGCTCGGCCCTTTATAGCCACAGGGTCGGGCTTGCCTCGGAAGGGCATCGAGGCGTCGGGGATCCGGATCCTTGGGATCGGTGGATCTCAGCGAGTCGGTGGCGTGGGGAGGAAGAAGAGGCGGCCTGGTCCAGGTCGAGAGGAGAGAGGCGAGGGGTCGGGTGGCGAGGCCTAGCTCCTTCAGCGAGGTGCGAGGCTTGTCTTGGGCTGGCTTGGTGGTCTTTGGGCTGCCAGTTAGGCAGCTCATTGGTTGGCTGGGGCGCCTGAGGTGAGTGAGGGTGGGCTGGGCTGGGCTGGGGTGGCTTTGGTGGCGCCCAGGGGGTTTTTCTTTTATTTTTTAATAAAACTAAAACAAAAATAAAACCAAATCTAGAAATAATTTATATAGGGTATATATATACCAAAATGATCAGGGAATATTCCTTTCATTTGAACATTTTCCAAAGTCAAAATCAAACTTCATAAAATCTATTTTTTCAAATTCAAATAAAATTTCAGATTTGAATCCAAATCTTTTAGCAATGTTTCCTCTGATATTTTTGGAGTGTCATGTTTGCTCCTCTCATACTTTTGATCAAGTATTTATCGGGCTTAGTTTTTGAATTGTTTCCCACATGCCAAAGTTTGAAATTCAAATTCAAACTCAAATTGCTCTGAAACTTCAAATGACAATCAAATTCAAACAGGATGCATAGGATGCTTATCTATAATTGTAAAACATTCCAAATAGGAAATTTGGGATGTTACATAGTGGTTTGGCGAAGTCGTTGACGGAGAACACCATTGAGGAGACCACGGTAAGTCATTCATAAGTGCCTCCTGCAAGCCAAGACAACCGCCTTATTTGCATCCGGAAGTCCTTTACTAGTACTACTACTAGGAGTACTAGTGCGGTGAATGGTTTCTTGAAGAAGATGATGGAGAAGCGAGTCAGTGAAGAGTGAAATGATGGTTGCTTCGTCAGTGCTTTGTGATTTGGCGCCTCACTGCTTTGTGATTTGTGATAGAAGGGACAGGGAGTAGACTCTATGCTCTATACTTTACTACATGCGTCCAAGCATGGGAGAAAGAGGAGAGCGTTGCATTTTCTATTCCTTCAATCAATCAATCAGGGAGCTTCGGTTCCATCTTTTTGGCTTTGGCAACACCGTCCACAATGGTTCCCACGATGCCAAAAGCTATTTTCACATTTGGCTACACATTGTGGATGCCCTTAACCGTACCACTTGGTTTTGCTCCTATGTGTTATCTATACAAATCTCAATTATATTGACCTAAAAAATTATAGAATCAAGATTAGTAAAAAGGAGGTGATTTTGCCGCGCGGATGGCGGTTTGCTAACATGTGGTCCCACGTGTCAGTGCTTTACCAAGCCGATCCGCGTCCCATATGAGGCGAACAACGGCGAAGCAACACGTGGTTAAGTTGAAGAAGATGAGGAGAAGCGGATTCAGCAATGAGTGAAATGATGGTTGCTTCGTCCTCAACTTCTTTTTTAGCATTATTACTTCGTCCCTCCAACTTAATGCGGGAAAGGTGCAGCTTTGTGATTTGGCGCCTCATTGCTCATTACTACGCGGCGCCATGGTGGGTGCTTCACCCGGCTGCTCTGCTTTGTATTCGGTATGTACGTGGACCCGGTAGCTTGATGTCCCACATGTCGTGAAAGGGACTAGAAGATTTATGAAAGCGGCGCTCCACTCTTCTGACGGAGGTAGGCGACCTGACGGCCCGATGAACTGTCACTTGTCTTGTATAGTACTATAGTTTTGTTGTTTATACGATCCATCGATACAAACCCGATTAAGCAGGAAAGGCGGGATTTTTCCCTTGTAGATGATAATCTTGGCCATACATTTCAAAGGCAATTTTAATGTATGCAAACTAAATAATTATAAGTAACAATATGATATCTAGTAAAACTAAAACACATATGATTTATTGTGTTAGAGTGTAGTAGTAGTGCTGTATTGCATAGTTGTTAGATGTAACATGCGAGCGTGTAGAGATGTATTTTGGAGGGCCTACAGAGAGAAAAGCGTATCTGGTCACGAACTTTAGAACAAGCTGATTACGGTCACTATATCGTTTTGCGGTGATTATCCGGTCACTTGCTCACGCTCAAAGCATCAGTTGCACTCTGTTGACCGGCCAAATAGTCAGCGTGGCGCCATGTTGACTACTTAAATTGACCACGTTCCTTGTGGGTCCCACTGTCGATTCGCATAGGGAAAAGGTCATATAAACACAAGTTTACGCAGGTAGCGACAAGGCTCCTACCCGTCTTGGGAATCACTGGTTGTGTATGTATGCATCGGGGCCTGATGTGTGCGCATGCGTGTAGGTTGAGCACTTGAGCGTGAGAGTGTGTGTTGGTCGTGTGGTGTACTGGTGTGTGCATGCATGCGTGCGTGTGTGCGTGTGAGTGTTGTGTGCGTGCGTGGCTACGTGTGTACGTGTCAGTGTTGCGTGCGTGCGTGGGTGCATGTGTTTGTGTGAGTGTTGCATGGATGCAGTTCGTGTGCATGCGTGCGTGTGTGTATAATCACCACACCAGCTCATGTGTGTTAAAACAGACGGCCCAGCATACCAATACAATGCCACCTTGTCCGTTGTGCCCGCGGTCATGACTTCGAACCACCGTCAGAATATTTTTTTGTCGTTTGTTTTCATTCTTACTAGCAAGATGCCCGTGCGTTGCACGTAACATCAAGATGCATTTGTATGACTTGTTTATCTTGTGAGAGAAAAGGATGAACGAGGGAAGGTCTTATTTGCAAATGTGGAGAGGTGTGTGGGTACCTTTTTGCAAAATTGCCATAGTTTCTTTCCTATCCGTCAGATATAAATCGGACTGCCTATATTGCAGGATGGCAGGCACACCATCATCACCAACTCTGTTTTTTATAAGAGTGTATTTTATGTATTTTATAAGAGTGTAGATGTAGAGAAGATACAAGTCGATAGGTGGGCACGATGGTAGTGAGATAATGTGATGCAACACTAGAGGTGCCACGTGGAGCGTTTAACTAGTCAACTAGTCATGCCATGAGCAAATCTGAGTTATACGGTGAGCCCATGGTGTATAATAACCACTAAGCGTAAATGGTGACCGTAATTAGTGGATTATGAAGTCCAATGTATGTATCGTGCTTTCGCTTCAAATACAATGATCGTCATTGCATATATCGCGAGAGGAAGATGAAACACGCGTGAATTTTCTGGGGGCTTACTTTTAGAGGACCTGGAGATAGTTTTGTGTGCATACGTGAAAGGGGCGTACCGGGGGGTGTATGCGATGGAGAGAGATGCTCTTCGTTTCTCTTTATTATGTAACTTTGTATATAATATAAAAATATACAAATTCACAGTGCGGAATAAATATCATTGTGGGCACCATGCAATGCAAATTAGCGTTCGTACTCCTCCATATAACTTTGTAATGTTGTATATATGTAGAAACTCTAAAATAATTTTTTGGCCACATTTTATTCAAAAGGAATGTTGTATGCGAAATAAACATGAAGAGAGGGCTTTTTAGATCAATGGGGTACGTGATGTAACATGTGTGAATGTGTAGTTGATGCATTTGGCGGGGCCTAGAGAGGTAAGTGTGTGTATTACGTATTCGAGAAAGGCATGGATAGAGGGGCCGACGGGGGGGCGTGGGAGAGATAGCACGAGAAATGAGAGTGGTCTAGAGAGAGAGACGAATATGACGTCACGACAAGAGATTCCATTCCATTGAGTGTGTATATGCAAGGGGGGAGGGAATAGAGGCACCAGGAGAAATTTTCTGTGTGTGTGGTGTTTGTGTTGGTATCTGTGGGTGTGAGAAGATAATGAGACGTGAGGGCAGAGGGTGTGTCACCGCGTAAGGTCCGGTGGGTCGAGGTGAGGCCCTTCGTTCGGTTCCGTCCTGCGCCACATTGGTTGGCCCATGACACATTTAGGAAGACCCATGGATGACTAGTCGTACAAGACAAAGATAGGAGAATTGTGAAGGACTCTGTGTCCACTGACAAAGCCGTATAGGATTTGTAACCCTAGGTTCTCGGACTAAGGTAGCCCCTTTATCTCTAATATTACTATTCATCCATCCTAACTTTAAGGGGCATCCTACAGAATGCTCTGCTAGAATCATACTCGTCGATTAGGAAGAGAGGTGTGAGACAATGCGTGAGAGACAGGCGTAAGGATAATGTGCGTACATGAGACACGTAGGCAGGTCCATGTATATAGAAAGGGTCGATGAGGATTGTGTGTGTGTATGTTTGCGAGGCGAAGAGTGCTTGTGATAAAGGTTAGTGAAAACAGTTGTAAATGGTTACGAGAGGAGGGAGGGTTATATCTAGAGCATGTGTGCGAGAAAGACACCTCGGGAGAGAGTGTGTGAGCATGTGTGAGAGAGCACCGATGGAAGTGAAACTACGTAAAAAAGACTGCTCTACACATTGATTAAAGATATATATTGTATCCAAATATTAGGATGGGATCATGATATTTGCAATTCAGCGTAAGGCGGTCATTGATCCATCGGACATCTAGATTCTATCGAATTTGAGCATGTCTATGTTATTATTCGACACAATTGATCCACATAGTTAGTATTTGAACTCCGGACAATGCATCGCTTTAGCAATCGAATATAAGCGTGAGTATAGTTCATGTTGTGTGTAAAGCACATTATACATACGGAAGTTACACAATGTACATTATAAATAGCTACATATGAACTAGCATACATTTGAATTCAACTTAAGGTGGTTTAAAAAATCGAATTCAACATGAAGTCCATTCAATTATTTGAATTTGATATCATGGCATTTGTAAACCATACCTAAATTATGGGGCACCAATCTTTGCTCGATTTTGTACATAATAGCATATGTAGTCGTGTACAAAATAGATTCAAATTAGCTCCTCCATTCCAAAATAATCGTAGTTATAGGATTTTCAAGTGTCAAAATTTCAAAAGAAGCGGATAATTTAATGAGGTTTTCAAACATACAAGGTCAAATATAACGTTGTCTATTTAGGTCAATCCTCATAGTTCAAGAGTACTCTAAGCGTGAATGCTTGTGTTCCAAAATTTGAGCGAAGCGCCAAAGAGCCTCTACTACTTGAAACGCGTGAGACCAATGTTTGGTAGTACAAAAATTACTTTTCTAATAACTCCGACCGTGAAACCTACCGCCCGACGTCCAAAGGTCTAAACAGGGGTAGGTTTGTAGCTTCATCTAGGCATGCCATAACCGCCTCCGAAAACATTCATACACAATGGCCGCCTAAGCACATGCATGTGGCGTGCGAAATCGCTCCGCCCACTATTTGGGACACAGGATTACCATCCTACCCCAACCTGCAGTGGTCCGAAATTTAAGAGGGGGCAAAGTTTGTACTTTCCCAAATTTCAAACAAGCGCGTCCCATCTTACATTCAAAAAGCCAAAAACAAGCGCGTCCCAGACGAAACATGGTTCCCCCCACCGTCCGATTCCCCATTACGTACTCGTGGGCGCCAAAACTACCTCTCCACCAGCCGCGAAACCCAGGCGTCCTCCGTCCGCCACCCATCCCACCCATCAACCGCCGCCCTCCTCCTTCACGCGGAGCCGATACCCGGCGTGCGTCGTCCACATAACCTCAACATAGCGCCCTCCACGGCTAGTAGTTGAAGCCGAGGCCGAGCCGTCCGTGCCGAGCCAGTTCAGCCACGCCGTCCTGCGCCTCACCACTGCCGCTCCAACCGCCACCCTCCACCGCACGGAGTTGTTCCTGCTCACGCCGTCCTTCGCCGCCTCGGATCTGCTTCCCCTCTGCGACATACAGCCACGGCAACACAGATCAACAATTTGGCCATGGGTTCATCAAGCCTGCACCCTCTAGAACATCGATTTCCCGGTAAAAAAGAAGAAGATCGGCGCGACATGTGGAGGTGACCACACGGCAACGAAGAAGGTACTCCTCTTCCTTATTCGTGCAAATCTTACGTCTCTGCTTGCAGGTATTCATCCCACGAAGACACTAGTTGACCGCTTCTTCTTGATACTAGATGTTCCTAGTAACTCGCGATGCACAAGGTTTCTCCTCATATACTATTTCACCTTAGCTAGAGGTCCGTCGCCCCAAATTTCAATTTACGGCGATTGATTCCCAATTAGCAGGAAGCATTCCCGGTGTAACAGGTGCTAATACGACTATTACACCGGGAAGCAGCGCGCTATGGTGTTTATCTTAGGGCGTGTGCAGCCTAGAAACTCTGGCGCCTATCTGGAGGTCGGCCGGGATTAAAGGATGCCACAGGGCGCTTCAAGCAGGCGGTGGTGTGAGGTCGATGGGAGGCGGGGCGGAGGAGGCGAAGTCAGGGGCGGTGGTCATTGGCGAGTTCGAGAAAGATTGTCAACATGATGGCTGGCGGGAGGTGAGCGAAGGCCATCTGCCGTTCCTTATAGATCGGACGGTTCACTAAAAAATCGGTGACCTATTTATTTTCAGTCGACGTTATATTATATATGACCACATGTGGTGGTGTGCTGAGCAGTACACTGCATTTCTGTGCTCATATATTACAAAATCATACGGAGTAGAATCTAATTTTGTTTGCCATGAAATCTTGTAGAGCTATCATATGTCTCCTGTCATTTATTTTTCAGCCACACTTTATCTGCTACTTTTACAATGCACTAGTTACGCACACTTCACCCATACTCTCACTATTGTGTTTTTATGCAAGGGTATTTGAGTCTGCCTCGATAGAAGCAAAAAAAAAAGAGACAAGTCGTGCCCGACTTTCTGGCGGCTAGGCACGACACGTTACTATCGCTATAAAGGGTGCGATGTCGGCAGATGGAGCGATGGCGTAGCTCTGGAGTTGATGACCTCGCTGCAATGAACCACCATCCCGGTGCTTGCTTTAACCAGCGGTGTCATATGTGTTTGCATGTTCCATATGGTGTCTAGCTTGTATTGAAATGCAAGTCGGTCTTTATTAAGATAAGGAAGGATATTTTTACATGAACCACCATCCCTTGAGCACCGAAGACAAATAGCTAGTCGAGGGCCTGGCGAGCCGGTGACAAGCCCACAAAACGAGGCATCACACGAAGCCAACTAAAAAGCGCGATGGTAGCGAAGCAGCCCACCTCCACCAGGCTCTTAGGTCCTAGATGATCATGTTCACCACTCCAGCCGGATGTCTAGCTTGTATTGCTTCCAATTTGGTTAAATTGCATCTGCTTAGCTTACACATTATACCTTTGAATATGACATGCCTT